>OX465295.1:362551875-362759375 GCA_949987735.1 Leucophora obtusa
TATCATACTTTAAGATCCGACTCTAAATGCCAAAGATATAACGAAAAATGTAAAATGGCGAAACTACGTACAGCAAAAAAAATAAATTTTTTTTTGAAACTCCTTGCAAAAATTCTTCTTCTTTTTTGTCTGTAAGGTGCTACATTCTAATATATACGTATGATGAATATTAAATATCATTATATCACTCATACGCACCGTACTGTTTTACTGATTTAATAAAACAATACGAGTTCATATGCTAATGGAAATTAAAATTTTAGTTAAAACTATTAAAAATTACCTTTAAGAAAAAACTGCTGAAATTAGCACCTTATATTTGCCAAATATTAGTAAGATAGGAACAGCAAAAATAAAACTGTTAAATATACAGAATTTTAGTTATATTTGAGTTAAAGTTTAGTTAATAGAAAATAACAACTTAACCTGCAAAAACTTTTGTTAAATAATTAGTAGACTAAAAATTCACAAAAAAAAATTAAATTTTCAAAGTTTTTTTTCGATTCTTTTATTGCAACAAAAAATTGAGCCTTCTGAAATCAGCGGAATTTAACAGAATAGACTGTTATTTGCGTTCAACTAAATTTAACTTAAAAATAATAAAAATGTGGTAGATGTAACACTTTGTTTTTGCTATTTTTAGTCTACTAATATTTAGCAAAACTTTTTGCAAATTTTACTGTATAATTTATTAACTCAAACATAAATAAAATTTTGTAAATTTAACAGTAATATTTTATCTGCTTATTTTAGCAGTTTTTAATGCACGAGTCATTTGTAACTAATTATTAATAGCTTTTTCTGCTATTAGTATAGAATTTATTTCTATGATGTATAGTTTTAGTTTCGATTCTGACGAAGCAAACTTGCAGTAGTGTCAGTCTTTCACGCATTCAAACTAATAAAATTTTGCAAACTTACACTACAAAAATTCTGAAGAAATTGTTGAAAAGTTTGCTACAATAACAGAAAATCTATGTTTATATCTGCAGAAATTTCCGTGAAGTTGAGAAAGATGGTGTGCTAAAATTAGCAAAATTTTTGTTTAATAAAAATAAAAGCCTGCAGTTTTACATAGATTTGACATAGATTTTATACGGACAGACGAATTATTCTGCAAGTTATTCTGAGTCGATCGATATACTATAAGTATATGCCCATTATTTATTTTACTAGTCACAAACATCATCACAAACTCAGTATACCCTGTACCTTAAAAATATAGTGTTAATGCTACTTTATAATAATAGATTTTTATTTGTTGCACCGTTCGTTATATGATAATTTATTTTTATTTCTAGAAGCATTTCTAATTTTCTATATTGACATTTATTTTAGACTAAATATATCTGAGCAAGTTCTAAATTAAAATCTCTTGATTTCCCTGGCGATTAAAACTCAATATAAATATCAGCTATTAATATAAAAATAACGGGCATAATTACGTATGATTATTATTAATAACAAGTAATTCAAATAAATCATACGCCTACATGAGTTGTTGAACAAAATATTAATACATATGTATATGTTATGGATTAGGAGAAATAAGACCGTGAATCTATATTTCAAATTAGCAGCATATAACATACGAGGGTCACACCGTAAGTTTTTGCAAAATTTCATTTTCGCTTTTTTATTCCAATCGTCTTATGTAAAATGAACTTGTGGCAAATATTTTTTTCTGTTGAATTTTACATAAAGCACCAAAACCAAACAAAAATGGAATATACTCGAGGAAGTTTGGATGAACGATAGCAGAAGTGCTTTGAGCGACTTTGTTTGGCTTTTGGTGATAATGATCCATATCTAAGAAATGTCTATTACTGGTTCAAGCACGGCCAATCTTGCATCCACGATGAAATTCATGATCGTCGTCGAAAAATAGCCAGTTAATCTAAAAAACTTTGATACTGAAGGCTGTGTGGACATGTGACACATCATAAATTACAAAGCACCTCTGGGAATTGGGAAGACTGCAATACACGAAATCTTACATCAACATTTATTTAGATGTGGAAAAGATATCTGTCTGTTGGATTCCTCATAAATTTAAAGATTTTCAAATTAAGTTTCGAGTCGATAGAAGCAAAAAATTTTAGAAAAATTCACTTCTGTTAGTTCGAACCTGAAACTAAGTAGCAGTCAAAATTAACGAAATCCAACAAAAGTTGTTCGTAGCAGAAGTGTTTATAAGAAAATGATAGCATATTTTTGTACTATAACGGGCCATGGTGCTATCGTTCTTCAAGAGGTATTTTGTGCTCCTCGATTTTTTTTAATGAAGATGGTGATACAACCCTTTGTTTGCCGAAAGTTATAGGAGAAATAAGAAAAAATAACAGAAATCTTCGAATCATACCACACTCTAATTTTTGTTTAAACTAACCCAACCTATAGAAGGAAACTGGACTCTTGCTACAAATATGGTAAACTTACTCCGCAGTGTGTAAAGGAAAAAAAATACACACATTATGTGTAAGTTAATTGTACCCTAAATTTGTAAATTTAAACTGAAATGCGTAAAAATTAAAAAAAAAATATGTATAATTTTACTATATTTGAGTGTAAATTTAACAGATAAAATAAGTAATTCCGCCCAAAAATAAAAGAAGAAAATTACTTTTAGAATATTTTATTGGCAAAACATGCAACATAAATATTAGATTCTGAACACTTTTCCCAATTGAAAATTCCTCAGATTCTAAGTACTTTTTCCTTTGAAACTTTATATTATGAGAAATTTTTCTTATAAAAACAATTACGTCGATAGGAAAAGCCTTAAATTCTGAGTTCTTTTTCATCACATTAATAAGAATTTTCGTATACAAAATATTTCACATTTTGAGAACTTTTTTATATGAAAATGCCTCAGATCCAGGGAATTGTTTGTCATAGAAAAACTCTTTAGAAAATGAGAGATATTAGCTGGCAAGTATTCCTCTTTAAGGAAGAAAGAGTTCCTGAAATCAGGCAAAAATGCTCGGAATTGGAGCATTTTTCTGTAGGAAAAAGTTCTCAGGGGCATCTAAGGCTTTTTTGAAATATTGAAATTACACAGCACAGCACAAAAAAAATTATTGTGTTCTGTTAGAGGGTTAAAATGTCCCACAAAAATGTTTCCCGTAGTGTTTTACATAGGTTCGCTGAACGCATTCTATACCTACAATAGAATGGAAGATTCGCAGGGTTTCCCCCTAAATTCCAGATTTGTTAGACATTTGAGCGCCAATTCTGAATAACCACGAAATTAACTCTTAAACACATTTTAAGTTTTGACTTATTTCTGGCATTGAACCTAAATTTGAAACGCTGATGTCTTCAGAGGCTTACAGTACAATTTTACGACAAATATTTTTGCGAAGCATTTTGACCCTCTAACTCTTTAACTTACGGGGCTTTTTTCTCCCTTTCTAAAAGGGGTCAAAAAAGGGGGAAAATTACTTTTTTCAAGTAATGTAATGGTGTAATGGTTAGCGTGTTGGACTGTTACCCATAAGGTTGTGGGTTCGATCCCCAACCAAGGCAATATCAATTTATGAAAAAACATTAATATGTATGAGTTTTTTCTATCCCTCATACATATCGCATACATATCGCAAGGTCCTCCTTCGGTGTTTTCATAGCACTGAACACCACCGAAGTAAAATAATATAACAGCCCAGTGTAGAAAATCATTACCAGATACCAGGTAACTATTTACTATTGTTATTACATTTATTATTACCTTTATATGGCGATGTAGCGAAAAATAATGAGTTGCCGTTACACACCAGCATACGAAAAATAAAAAAAATATATCGTTACCTATGTGCTTACCAGTACTGACAAAAATAATGAGTCTAAAAATAGATTTTCAAAAAAATAAATTATATAAAAAAAAATATTTTTTATTGTATTTTTT
The DNA here is from genome assembly GCA_949987735.1 of Leucophora obtusa. Lineage (NCBI taxonomy): Eukaryota > Metazoa > Arthropoda > Insecta > Diptera > Anthomyiidae > Leucophora > Leucophora obtusa. Next base: position 362,555,780 of record OX465295.1, read on the forward strand.
TTTTTAATAAAATTTGCTGGTGCGGGAATCGAACCTGGTCTACAGATTGCCAGTCAACAGCTCTTCCATCTGAGCTATATCGACATGTAATATTTAATAGATAACAACATAATTGACCTGCTGCACACAAGTAAGCTTACTCGGCAACATACAAAAAATCAAAAAATATGTGGTTACATATATCCTTACCAGTGTTTAAAAAATATTGAGTCTAAAAATAGATTTCAAAAAAATTTCAAAAAAATCTAAAAAATTATTATCTATTTGAAATAATGATAAAAATAAGTCATTATCAGTAACTCATTATTATATGTTTTAAAATAATACAGAAGGTAAGTGGGTGTCATTACTGGTAGTCCAAAAAATAATGATATGTCATTACTGTTTCTACACTGGGAGGGTTATGAATTAAAAAGCTTCAACAAAGTTCGCCAACTCTTCATCAGATGGCGCGCAACAACTGTTCTAAGATTCAACATCTCACGCAATTACAATGTTGCCATATTTGAAGCCCTTCATCCAAAGGAAGCAACACGTTAATTAATAGGAAGAGTTTCCTGAGTGTTGCTTCTCTTTAAAAAACAAAAACGAGTAAAAAGGTTAAAGTCGGGCATGCCGACTATACAATACCCTACACCAGTCTGGTGTATTGTTTGGATCCGAAATTCGAATGGGTTAAAATGGGGCTTATGTCAAAATTTTCTATAATGTGATCCAACGCACCAAATTTCATTAAAATATCTTAATATTTGCGACCTGCAGTTTGTAACCAAGCCAATTTTGGGGGACCCTTATATGGGCACTAGTTCTAAACATGTACCGATGTTCACCAAAATCAATAAGCTTCGTCCTTGGGCCAACATAGGTCTATGTACCAAATTTCATCAAAATATCTTAATATTTGCGACCTGCAGCGTATAAACAATTTAATTTTGGGGGGACCCTTATATGGGCACTAGTTCTAAACATGGACCGATGTTCGCCAAAATCAATAGGCTTCGTCCTTGGGCCAACATAGGTCTATGTACCAAATTTCATCAAAATATCTTAATATTAATACCTGCAGCGTATAAACAGTATAATTTTGGTAGGACCCTTATATGGGCACTAGGTCTAAACATAGACCGATGTTCACCAAAATCAATAGGCTGCGTTATTGGGCCAATATAGGTCTGTGTACCAAATTTCATCAAAATATCTTAATATTTACGACCTGCAGCGTATAAACAGTATAATTTTGGTAGGACCCTTATATGGGCACTAGGTCTAAACATGGACCGATGTTCACCAAAATCAATAGGCTGCGTTATTGGGCCAATGTAGGTCTGTGTACCAAATTTCATCAAAATATCTTAATATTTACGACCTGCAGCGTATAAACAGTATAATTTTGGTAGGACCCTTATATGGGCACTAGTTCTAAACATGGACCGATGTTCACCAAAATCAATAGGCTGCGTTATTGGGCCAATATAGGTCTGTGTACCAAATTTCATCAAAATATCTTAATATTTACGACCTGCAGCGTATAAACAGTATAATTTTGGTAGGACCCTTATATGGGCACTAGGTCTAAACATGGACCGATGTTCACCAAAATCAATAGGCTGCGTTATTGGGCCAATGTAGGGCTGTGTACCAAATTTCATCAAAATATCTTAATATTTACGACCTGCAGCGTATAAACAGTATAATTTTGGTAGGACCCTTATATGGGCACTAGGTCTAAACATGGACCGATGTTCACCAAAATCAATAGGCTGCGTTATTGGGCTAACATAGGTCTGTGTACCAAATTTCGTAAAAATATCTTAATATTTACGACCTGCAGCGTATAAACAATATAATTTTGGTAGGACCCTTATATGGGCACTAGGTCTAAACATGGACCGATGTTCAAAAAAATCAAACTTGTTCGTCCTTGGGCCAACATAGGTCCGCGTACCAAATTTCATCAAAATATCTTAATAGCTGCGACCTGTAGAGTGCGCACAAGATTGCATGGACAGACAGACGGACGGACGGACGGACAGACGGACATCGTTAAATCGAAATAGAAAAAAAAATTCTGAACCGATCGGTATACTATAAGGTGGGTCTACGACCAATATTTGTTGGTGTTACAAACATCAGCACAAACTTATAATACCCTGACCACATAGTGGTGTAGGGTATAACAAAGCTCAATAGAATCGTAATTTAGACTAAATTACCCTTCTATCACGGCACAAAAATACAAATTCGGTTGGAAAATATTTAAGTAATTGCAATTCACCCAGATTATTATAGACAATCTTAAAAAATTAAATATTTTTTTCAAAAATTTTCATTTCTTAGATCTATAAATATACAAATATACATTTTTGTCTCTCTTGTATTATGATAACCTAGTCCCAGGTATGGCCAAAAATGCGACTTTTTGTTTTTTTTTTATTTCAGATAAAAGAGATTGTTTTCCGAAAATTTTGTGAAACTTCGACAACACTAACCCTTTCTCTTGGTAAAGAAATTTTTGAAAATTTTGATTTTTTTGGAAAGTATATGAAAACATTGTGTTGTTTCTTGCGGAATAGGGAAAACGTTTTCCAAATAACTCTGTTAATACCAAATTTCATATATACCCAGAAAAGTTTTTTACAATCGGTAGCCAGCCACACCTATTCCACAACTGGTTCCACTGCAACCGATTCCATGGAACTGGTTCCGGAACCAGTTAATAGGATACTATATGGAAGGTGTGACTGACGTAGAATCAGTTCTATAACTACTTCCAGAACTGATTCTAGTTGCTTTTGGGACAATTTCAAACAAAAATAGTCGGTGTTAGAATCGACAGTAGAAGGAGTTGTAAATGAAAAGTAGCTATTCTACAACCGATTCTTTGGAACAGAAAATTATCCTGGGCATGCTCTCAAGTAGGTTAATTTTTTATTTATTTTTTTTAGAAAATGCTTAATTAAATGTTTTTACATTTTAAAAATTTGCGATCATTTTGACGCCATGTGCTCTTAAGGGTTAATTTCTAATTATTTATTAGCAAATAATTCAATCAATAAATTGAGTTTTTCGAACCAGATTCATTCAAAATTGATTCAGATTTAAAAATCAAATTAAGGAATTACATATATCTGATTACATCTAGTTACACCACTGGGTAGTTTCCCTGTAAGAGTTTATATTTTAAGTTATATTTGCACATACATTTGTGTATTTTTGGATATTCGGATTTTCCTTCATTTCCATATTTAGATCAAGTCGTACACACACAAAAATTATTGTAGCTGCTTGCGTTTGTAAAATAAAAGTAGTACAAGTACGTGAATAAGTATTTAGTTAAGTACGATTAATGTTAAAAAAAAAAGATTTTATTTCATTCGTTTGTTTGTTTCATTTTTAAAATCTTACTGCTGCTGTAGTAGCTAATGCTTTATATGGGATTTATGTGACTATTTGTATGAGTGTTTCGTTTGTGTGCCTCCTCCTTCACATTCAGTGTATATATGGCCTTCCAGGTCAGTTTCCCAGCTATAAAAAAAGTATATCATATCAATGAAAAACTACATTATTTATTGTCCTATATAAGGCGAATTAAAAATGTAACACAACGACCGCAACATGCTCCATTTTCACGTGCTGCTCGATACTAAATGTGTTTGTGTGTGTGTGCGTGTTGACATCGTGCAATTCGTGTTTACAAAATTTTTTGATATTTTTTGTTCTCTACTATGTTCCTTCCTTAATGTATGGGCCGCTTAACAGCCGTTAACTGTCAAAATACACCCATTCCTATTCGAAACTTCTTTCGAAGTACAAATAAAACTGTAGGTCTACTAATTTTTATTTTTTTCTTTAATTTAGATTTTTAAGTTTAACAAAAATGTTATTAAAATTAAAGAAGATGAATTAATTTTTTTAGATTTAATCAATTTTTATGTTGATCCCATAGATATTTATTTTCAGTGTACGAAAAATATTCGCGCAAGACTTAGTTTTTATTACAATTAATTAAATATTTCACTTTATTTATTACACCGGTTATTGAAATTATCTTCTAGGGATTTTATCCGCTTTGGAAATATGACCCACATCGTTGGGCGGCATTTAGTCGACATACGCGACTTTAATTTTTTCACTTGTTTTTAACCGCACACTTTTTAAGGAAAGCCTCATACAAAAATAAGTGTTTATATTCAAAAGTAGGAGTGTATGATATACGTGTATTTGTTTATATCATAAGTATGAGTGGTTGTATATATGAAAGTGTTTTTATGTGTATTTTCTTTGTAATTGTCAAGTTGAGAATATTAGTAATGCTGTTTGTGAAATTTTATACGCATTAAGGTAGTTCAAAATATTGTTGAGTCATAAGACAATAGAAACCATTTTACAATTTTAAACTTGAATATAATTTAAGTTCAAACATCACTCAGTCTATTGTATTTTTAATAATTCCTACTGATTTTATTCATAATTATAGTTTTCTGGCATTTTTTTAGCTATAGAATTTAGCGAGCTAAAGCTTGATTCGCATACATAAACATCTACAATTACTATTTCCCAGTATTGGGGATACGAAAGTGAATTTACGAAAAATTTGCAAAAGAGAATTCACAGAAATACCTGGGTAATAGATAATTTAAGTCGACGTGTGAATTGCTCTTTAATTAAAAACTTTTTTTATTTAAAACTCAATCAACCGTTTGATATAGTTTTCGTTATTCTCTTACACTGGGTTTTATACTGACCTTTTATGGGTTAACTATTAGTTAACCCAAACATGTGTTGTTTTGTTTCATAGTTAAGTAAAACTTAACCCTGTAGTTTGAGACCCACGTTTAGAAATTTTCTTCGACTTTCAAGGTCCGCCTATGAATACAATTACACTAAATAAAATTCATTTTTTCATTTTTTTTGTACTACCCTAATAAACTTATGTGTATGTATGGGTGCGTGCATTTTTGGTTATGTCAGCTTATTAGTACTTTCATTTCAAAAACCTCCAAAAAGCAACAAACACAAACGCCTTTTGCCGTCTAATTAGAAAATTTTTATTATTTATCATCAAACTAATTAATATACATATCATTGGTATAAATGCAAAGCGACGCAATTAACAAAAAAAAAGTTCAGCATATATTTTTTTTTGATTATCATGCCTTTAATCAAAATTAATATAAATTTTTTTTGTTAGTTGCAGGATTTTTAATTTTAACTAAAGATATGTATTTATGCAAAATATTATTTGCTATGGTTTATTTACATCTATTTTAATAGATTTTTTCATATTAATACAAAATGCATTCATTTAGTATAGACATACATTAACATGTTTTAATTAACATATTCTCTTTAAGCGAAGTAAAAAAAATGGAATTAAATAAAAAAATAACAACAGATTGTAAAATGTCTGTTAAATAAATTCGTTTTTCAAAAAAAACCACAAACATGACATGCAAACAATATTTTTCCACACATTTTCTGTAATTAATAATACTAGAAAATTGTACAATGAGTGGGCACAGCAATACTTATGTAAACTAGAAATGTTCTGTGGGTGTAGTGCCAGTTAACTGGACAATTAATTGTCTAAAACTGCGAAAAAAATAAATTAACAAAACTTAGAATAACGTTTAAATGAAAAAGGGAAAACATATCGAGCTCCTATATTCAACACCCACAAAACAGATTCGGTGCTGACAACCCCATTTATTGCCAATCGAATGGTTCAGTTGCATCAACGGAATTTTTCGGTTGTGGCTACCGAATTATTCCTGATACAACTGAAATTCCGTTGTCACAGTCAAATTAGTCCTGCCTCAATTGGTTTTCTGTTCCCACAACTGAAAAATTCGGCTACCACAACCGAACCATGCGATTGACTACAAATGAGATTATCAGAACTGAATCTGTTTTCTGGGTGAAGAAATGCCAACTCAAAAAAGCTAACTTCTCAGGAGAGCTAAAAAATCGTTTACTATTCACTGAGTTTTTGCTTTCAAATTATTCTACACCTTCAGGAATGAAAAAACGATTGTTTCGGTGATTTATCAGATTTTTCCCAAACCGATTGTCGTTTCATTCCTGAAGTTGTAGAATATTTTGAAAGCAAAAACTCTGTGAATTATTTGTTAGGAGAATATCCTGATGAAGAAAAATGGCAGAGTTTTTGAAAAAGTACTTATGATATTTCATAATAAAGAAATAATTGGCCTCGAACAAGAATAAATCTGAGAAAAACTCTAATAAATCTGTTCTTCTGGAGGAAAAAGAACACAGAATCCAAGGCCTTTCCTTGCGAAATAGATTTTCTTTAGGAAAAGGTCTTCATATACCCGATCAAAAAAATCTTATATCTAGCATATCGTTGACCGGCCTGTAAAATGACACATGTGATTTTTAATAGATTTTCAGGAGAGCGAAAAAGCTGTTACAAAATCTACTTTTAAGATATTTTATTGGCATTATATGCCTTCCCAGCAAAAAGTGGAAGCAGTAAAAATGATTACTGCTTCCTTACTGCTACTTTTACCGCTTCTAAAAATGTATAGCTTCGTAAACAGCACTAATGAAAGGCCTAAGTTGATTAATTGTTTACATCGATTTTTGCTGTGCTTTTCAAAAAGGCATGAAATGAGCAATACATTTTTATTGCTTAAATATTTTTTTATCAAAATTTTTTAAAATGCGGAAAATTAGAGGTTTTACTAAAAATAAGAGTCATTTTCTCTTTACGGAAAAATATGCAGGAATATTGTGCTTTTGAGAAGGCATGATTTTAAATAGTTGAAAAGCTTTATAATATGCACTTCCGAGAAGGCATGAATTATCGACATTTTAAAAGAAAAACAGGAGCACTAATTAAGAGCGGTGAATTCATGCCTTTTCGGATCTCGAAACAAGTGCTTTCACGCGAGCTATCTCGAACAAAAATCAGGCATGATATCATCAATAATGCAATCGCTTCACGGCTCAATTTTCCCTGACAAAACTGCTTCCAAGCAAGCAGTAATTTCTGCTGAGTTAATAGCCGTTTTTTCTAATCACTTGGATTTAATAAATCCAAAAAGTATTTCTAAAAGTGCTCAACAGATGGGGTTAGATTCTCCCTATTTTAAAAAGAATTTTCTGTCCGACATTTCTTTCACCCTAATTTTTAATAACGAATTCGATGATGAAGGATTTTACTTTAACTTTTAATTTTTAATTATATTTTATATAAAACAGCGATAAACAGTCTGCCTTTTCAGTTTTATCACTTCAATTTATATTTTTAAACAATTGAAAAATTCCATTGCAACATTTAATATTCACTAATTGGATTTAATTAAATTACTTACTGTAGAGTGAAAAATTGACATTTCTATTTAAGCTATTTCTCCATGTCCAAGATGGAAAATATGTATTTGGTGAGGTGTAGTTTTTTTTCTAAACAATTTTCATAAAAAAATTTAATAAAAACCTTTTATTTGTTAGTTTTTAATTTTTTTTTTTGATTCTCTTTTAATTTTCATTCGTATTTTTTTCTGACAATAAATTAATAGGCTGTTTCATATATTTGTGCTTTTATTGTGGATTTATTAAATCCAGATTTTTTTTGGATTTAATAAATTCACTTTTTGTATGAAAAATTCTAAATCCAGGTGATTAAAAAAAAAGCTAAATATGTTCTAAATAGGGTTATAACCAGACTTTATTTATGGTTATAACCAGACTTTTTAATTATCTTATGGTTTTTCCTCCGCGTTTAAATCAAATACCATTTCGAATAAACAATTTTTGAAGTTGTGTATGACAACGCTAGGGTTATAGTTCTTTCAAAATCCTAATTCGATCCACCCTACTGTAGACACTGACATATCCAAGCAAGTTTCTGTTTCTCATTTTATAAAGATTCTTCGCAATGTCTGAATAAATTAAATAAGTTACAATGCAAGTTTTTTTTAAACGTTTTATTAACATTTAAAAATCAAGTTTATGTTAACACAACCACAACTATATTTAATAAAATATTGCACATTTCTTACTTTGTTCAATGTTTGCATATTTGAGTTTCTTTTTGTGTCCTTTTTAAAAATCCACTTTAAGTTTGTTAATTTAATTTGCCTTGCAAAGTATAATTTTTTTTTTTTGACAATTTTGTAGTTGTGTTTTTTCATTGTTTCAAAGGAACTGAAACGAACACAATTGCAATTTTCTGCTTGGATAAGTGCATTTGTATAAGTGTTAGTGAATCTCTTGATTTTGTTTCTTCTATTTTAGTTATATACGTGCAAATTCATAGAGTTGTATTGGTGTTAGTTGATGATGATGGTATAAAAGTATTTAGCACTTATGTATATACATACATATAAATGTAACTGTTAATGTCTCGGAAATATTTTAACTTTAAAGTGTTGCTTTAGATGATACTCAAGTGTCTGAAAAGTTTTTTTTGTCTTATTTGTGTTTTTGCTTGCATTTATTTATTTCTATATGAAATGGTTATGTATGGCTCTATTAGAAAAACTTTTAAACTCTTTGAAAATTTGTAACTCCATGTAGTGTTAACAAAGATGTGACACATTTGTGAAAATGGTAGGTACGTATTTGTAAAATGAAAACGGTACTTTATCATGATTCTAAATTGTTGGTTTCTATTTCTAAAGCGAAACCATATTTCCCAGAGACTATTAATTATAGAGATAGGAAATCAAAACTTACATTACTCATCGGTAGGGGGCGCTGAAATTTAGTATCACTTGAGCAACTATTTGGTATCACTTTAGTATCAGCTGAGCCTATATTTAAAAACTCAAAAATTGCTGAAAACTGCGCAAAATAAGAAAAAATCAAGCGGAAAATATATTTAAATAATAAATTTTGAGAATTACTTTTATTCTTTGCTTTTTTGTTTGTTATTATTTCAATTTAAATAAAAACAGAAAATTGTCAATTTTTTTAACAAAGTGCCATCTAGTGATAAAGATGTCGTTATAACTTTTATTTTTGGTGATGCCATACCCCTGATATTTCCACAGTAAATTAATATTCATAAGTATTGTTAAGCTCTTAAATCAGGTTATTTCGATAAAAATAGGAAGGGCAAGATCTGGTTTTATTCACCCATATTGTTGGTTTAAAAATTATTTCGATTATTAAAGAAGTTTTTCTTAATATTTTTATATAAAAGATAGCAATTTACAAATAAAAAAATTATTGGAAATCGATTTTCAATTAAAAAAATTTTTTTTGTATTTACAAATTCCATTGCTGGTGCCTACTTTGTTTTCTGTGTGTATTAGGGCGGGTCAATTTCTGGGACAAAAAATCGTAGGGGGGGAAATGATTCTACGAAGAATTCTAAGCAACTTTGCCCTAGAAACCATAGGTCTAAAATGGATTTCGAGCTTGCGGAAATTCCAAAATATGTAAGTTGTGCTTTATGAGTTTGAATAATGAGTTTTATTAATTACACCCTACACCAGTACATGGACAGGGTATAATAAGTTTGTGCTGATGTTTATAATTCCAAAAAATATTGAAACTAACCACCTTTAAGTATAGCGATTGACCCAGAATAACATTTTGTTTCGATATAACGATATCCGTCTGTCCGTCCGTCTGTCTGTATATCCACATATTTTTGTGCGCATGGTAGAGGTCGCAAATATTAAGATATTTCTACAAAATTTGGTATACCGACTAATTTCGGCCCAAGGACAAAGCCTATTGATTCTGGTTCAAATCGGTCCATGGTTAGACCTAGTGCCCATATAAAGGTCCCCCAAAAATGGGCATATTCGCTCGCTAAAGGTCGCAAATATTAAGATACTTTGATAAAATTTGGTACACAGACATATATCGGCCCAAGGACGAAGATGTTTGGCTCTCAACCAGACTAATGTAGGGTATCGTATAGTCGGCATTCACTAAGCCTAAAAATTTACCAATTGTAAAAAAATCAATAGGCTTTGTCCTTATGCCCATGTGAATTAGCGTACCTAATTTCATTAAAATATATTCGTATTTGAGACCTGTAGTATGCAAAAAACATTTTTATGGGCACTAGGTCTAAACATGGACAGATATTAACCATAATCAACAGACTTCGACCTTGGGCAGATATAAGTCGATGAACCGAATTTCATTAACTTCGTATTTGTAACCTGTAGCGTGCGAAAAACCAATTTTGGGGCTACTTTATATGGGCACTAAGTCCAAACGTGGACCGATTTCAACCAAAATTAAAATGCTTCGTCCCTGGAATGATATAAATCGGTATAACGAATTTTATTAAAATATCTTAACATACCAACGTGTAGCGTGCGCTCATTTTTAGGCTGATTTATGTCATCAGCTTAGCAGTTTAGTCAAAAATAAAAAAAATTGAGATTTTTTTTTAGAATAAGGAAAGCCGATGAAAAAGTCCAGAAATATTATCCTGGTTAACAATACTTACATGTTAACGCAAATTTTAGACAAACATTGCAGTGAAGCACTACTCACAACATATTTTTGAATTTCCGCAAGCTCGAAATACATTTTAGACCTATGGTTTCTAGGGCAAAGTTGCTTAGAAGTGTTCGTAGAATCATTTCCCCCTCTACGATTTTTAATTTTTTTTGCCTCCATACAAATTGACCCGCCCTAGTGTATATAGATAAATTGCATGAAAAATTAAACAGATTTTAAGGGACCATCCTCTAGTGAGCAAAATTTTGTTCTTTTCTATGAAAAGTTCACTTAGAGATCCTTAAATTTCAAATACTTTTGAAATACCATAAAGCAATTTAAAAGGCCTTTCTGCTATATAATCGTATGGTAAAAAGTACAGAAGTACTGATTTTATGCCACATCTTGGTTTCACTGTTTGTGTGACTATCACTGAGAATTACTTGTGATTAAAGGCGAAAACAAAATATCATCATAAAAGACAAAAACAAAAGAAACGGATTGCAATCAAGTGCTTGTACTGATTTTAAGTTTAAGCAACATTTATTTTTTTGTATACATACTTTTAAAACCGAGAGCGAAAAAAAATGTTCTGGCGACAAGTGGATTTTAGTCACTTTTCAAAGTTGCATATAAACAAACAGAAAAAACGAGCACAAAAATCACACTTTGTTCAATGGTGTGTGGTAAAAGAAATAATGTTTATATTTTTTCATACATACCAAAGTTTGCAACTTTTATTTGAAGTAGAACTGTAAAGAAGACTACGGAGGGGATTTTTAACATTTAACCAAAAACATGTCAAGTAGAGTCAAGGGAAAAATAAACGAAAATATAATAAGCAGCTTGATATTTGCCTTAAAATTTTTTATTGTTCTTTCGAAAATCTACAGCCGAATGATATTTGGTCTTAGTACCTTGGTCATAATAATAATACCCAGTTAAAGTTAAACATATTTCATGTAAGTAGTATAACTTCATGTGATATAAGAGGACATAGTGCATATTGGGATGGTCATAGTACCAGTAAAATATATAGGATTTTAGTCTTTAGCAGCCGGCTTAGAAGATATCTCCGGGGTCACCCACTGATTGCGCACATGAAGAATGTAAGAATTATTTTCAAACATTGTTTAAACAATCCATAAAAGAAATAAAAATAATTGAAAAGTCTATTAAAACAATCATTAATTTTTAACTGACAAAACGTAAAAACAACGGTTTTGTGGTTTGTTTTTTCATATTTGAAAGTTTGTTTTTTTGTTTGGTTTTTCAAAACACTCACACACAACACACACGTTCATATTTTTATTGGCTATGTTTGTGTGTATGAGTAAAGAATTTCTTGTAATTTGAATTGAAATAATTTTGTATATAAACAAAATATTTTAACAAAAAAGAAAACCGAAAATATTTGAATCTTTTGTTTTAAAAAAAAAAAACTACGAAATTATTTAAATTATTTTTTCTAAAAATAGAAATCTAAAAATAGAATATTTGACTGAAAATAACAACTGCTACAGACGATACATATTTTTCAGTAGTTTCTTTTTTATTGGTTGGGAAAAAAGTTAAACAATATGTTTCAATGTATTTTAATTGATTCTTCAATTGAAAACAGAATTTACCTATTACTTTTTAAATAAACCTCAATCGTTTATGGAAAATATATTGTGAGTGAATAATTAAAATGAAGGTATTTGAGAGACCAGTCTTTAAATGCATAAAGTTGCTAAAACAAAAACTAAAAAGTATTGAAAATTTTTGTATCGAATTTTTTATCCGTGTAAAATAGCTTAGAAATGAGCCTAAGAGCAATAGGTAATAACACCCGAAACCATAAAGCCCAAAAACGATAATGTCATGTCGCCCAAAAACTAAGTATGTAATTTGTTCTTGCATATTTTATGAATTTTTGGGCCAATATGGTATTACTTTTTGGTAAAGCACAAAATCCTCTCATTAAATCAAAAAATTGCCCAAAAATCCATTTCAAAGAAAAATATGAAAATATGAAAAATATTATCCCACAGATAGACATAAACGAACAGATACACATATTTTTGCAGTTAAGAGTTCTCTTTTTATTTCGTTCTATTATAATTTACCAAGGTTTTATAATTTACCCAGTTTAACTAGCTGCATATAGCAATCGAAATTTCGGATTTTGTCGAATAAATCAATAAAGAAATGTGCTGTCTATTAGGTATAATATTCTAGTTTCTATATTGTCCAGCAAAACTACATATTATCAAATAATGTACAAAGTAATGAATAGCCATAGAGCCCATACACAGGTGGTAAAATAACTTGTTTCTTATGTGGTTACGACAATGAGAAAAATAATGTGCCCAAAAACAGATTTTCATAAAAAAATGTTATTTAAAAAAATTTAATTATAAATACTTTTTTATTAAATATATAATGGGTCACGCTGGGATTCAAACCTGGGATCTCTGATTGTTAGCCGACAACTCTACCCTCTCAGCTATCGATGCATATAACATTGGATTTGTTACACAATATTAGGGCCTTATATGGCCGCGGTTATGTAAATGGAGAATTAATAAGAAAAAAAATAGATTCTGTAAAATATTTTAATTATTATTTTACATTTATAAATCATGCAATACGTAATCAGTGATTTCCTTCTTACATATTTCGTTATATCTTTGGCATTTACAGTCCAATCTTAAAGTATGATACATCGATGTTCTTGTCTTCAGGGGACCAATGTTTTACTCTAAGGGTCATTGACCTCAAGTATCCCGTTCAAGTATTTACCCACCCCAATGTACACCCTAATGTCGGAAAATCATTAAAATTTTGCTAAGAGTTTTTCGATAAATCCAGCAGGTAGAAAGTTTTCGTTGTAAATCCAAAATGGCGATTATGTGTTATTCAGGTTTTTTCGAAATATTTAAAAACAGTCGCTAAAATTAAAAAAAAATCGCAAATTCGAAAAAAATTCATTAACTTAAAAAATTTTTTAAATTAAAAAAAAAAAAATTTTTAACTGATCAAAAACCATTAAAAATTAGTTAAAAATGACGTTGCAGAAAAAAATGCTGAAATTAGAAGATTTTTTTGCTAAATACTAGTAAAATAAAACAGCAAAACTAGAACTGTTAAATATACAGAATTTTAGTTGCATTTAAATTGACTTTTAGTTAATTGAAAATGACAAATTGTACTATAAAATCTGCAGAAAATTTTCACAAATATTAATATACTGAAAATAGCAAAAACAAACTGTTATATCTACAAAATTTTTGTTATTTTTATTGCAAATAGCAGTCTATTCTGCTAAGACGAGCAGAAATATTTGCTAAAAAAAATTGTAAACTGAGGTTCTCAAAAGGCTCAATTTGTATTTGCTTTTAAGAAAATCGAAAATTTTACATTTTTTGTGATTTTTTATTTAGCAAATTGTTTTGCTGATTTTAGCAGATGCAGGTTTTTATTTTCTATTAACAAAAATTTAGCTCAAACATAACTAAAATTCTGTATATTTTACATTTTTATTTTTGCTGTTCCTATCTTACTCAAATATAGCAAAAATTATCTGCTATTGTAATTTTGGCAGTTTTTTCTGCAACATCATTTTTAACTAATTTTAAGTAGTTTTAACAAAATTTTTTACGGACTTCTTTCTACTACTGTACTTATTTCCGATTTTTTTTTTAAGTATACACTCAAAAAAATAAGTTAGTAGAAAAATTAGTAAAACGTCTTGTATATCAAGTGTACTAGTTTTCAGCAATTTTTTTTGCTGAAATTCCGTTTTCAGCAAAAAATTTAGTTATATTTTTTTAGCACTAAACTAATTTTGAACTAATGTTTTATTAATTTATTTTGCTACAAAAATTGTGCTGATAACAGCATTCACAGCGTGTACGACAACCAGATAGACTAGATGTAGATGTCGCAGCTTGTCTGGAAACGGAAATGACAAAAAAAGGAAAACAACTCTACACATATTCTATATTTAAATTTTCAGCAAATAAATTAACTAAAGTAAAATTTCGCTACAAGTTTTTTGAGTTTTTTCAGTCTACTAATATTCAGCAAAAAGTTTAGTGATTTTAGCAAGGATTTTTTTCATTTGCAGTCGACTAAGTGTTAGCAAAACTTTTGCTGAAGATTACTATTTTTTTGGTAAAAATCAGCTCGCTGATTTTCAGCAAACCTTTTGCTGAAATTACCAAATTTTTTGCAAGCACGCTCCTGACTAAAAATTTGCTGACACAGCAACATTTTTTGCTGACTTTACTGACTTTTTTTTTGAGTGTACCTTACATTAGGCAAATGAAAAATTTCTTACTGATATTCTAATCTTTTAGCATTTTATAGATAAATTTTGACACCATTGAAACTCATTAAAATTTCGGAAACAAACATTAGTTGTCTTTCAGCCAGAAGTAATTAGGGTTTTTGTAATTAAGATGTATCCTGCAATGACTAATTTTACGTGTTTTAAGTTCTTGAATCAACTCTTAGCGAAAATCCATAGATTACAATTTTTATGCAATTATTTTCTTTAAACATAAATTTGTATTTATTTTTCAACTACAAACAATTTACCACCATTATTTATACTGATAACAATTGTTCAATATATTTTCTTAAAATATTCAACCACATTTAATTTTTGTAATTTTTTTTTTTTTTTTTGTATTTTCAGTAACTACCGTCGAACCCAATATGTACACAACATGTATTCCCGTTGGCGGTGGTAATTATACAGCTGGCGGTGTTTATGCACCCACTACAATGGCCAATGCAACAACAGATACACTGGCATCTGGATTTGAATCAGCAGGCTATGCTGCTTATTCAACAGCGCTGAGTGTGACCATTGCCATCGGTTGTAGTTTATTAATATTGAATGTGCTCATTTTTGCTGGAGTCTATTATCAAAGAGACAAGACACGTTTGGAGGTAAAAACATTACAAAAACAATATCAACAACGCAGCATGCATCAACAAGTACCATCATATCCGCCAGATCCGATTAAACACGCTCACTACCATATGGGACACTCGCAGAGTGCTAATGTCATAGTGGATGTAGAAAATCATGGTGATCAGGGTACAATATTGCTCACAGCCAGTGATGTTAAGCCACCGCCGCCACATATGTGTACAAATACAGCCATGCAACTGACTCAACAGCAGCAGCAGCAGCAACAACAACAAATGGTATCCAATGCTAATGTAGCAGCCATGGGAGGCAATGCAAACAACAATCCTAGCAACAACACCAATTTATGTTCAACCAAAACAACTGCCTTAAATACAATGGATATTAACACAGCAGGTGGTGGTGGCATGATGGGTTCGGGTGTTATTAATAATGTAACATACAGCACAACAACTAAACAACAGCAGCAACAACAACAACAAATGCTTCAACAACAACAACAACAACAACAGCAGCAACATCATCAACAGCAGCAACTCTCGGCTCAACGTGAACATTTACAAATCAAAGGCATGTCCTCAACCACAGTTAGTGTTGGTGGTAGTGGTGGTGTTGGTCTTAGTGTTGCCTCCATGCAACCCAATAGCACACAAACCTTTGGACGCAATGCCACCACAACCAACAACACTATGCAACAACAACAACCATCTTCCACAATATCCTATAATAACGGTATGATGACATTGCCAAAAGCGGGTACTTTGCATCATACAAATTCAATAAATTATGGACGCAATCCCGGTGGGGGTGGTGGCGGCGGCGGAAGTTTGGCAAGCAGTAGCATTAGTGCCGCTTTACTGGATAGTCGTGGCAATATGTTGATGACCACTACTAACAATAACAGTGGCACGGGCGATTGCATGACGTTGCCAAGAAATTTGTCTATGTCATCACGTCACAATCCATCTTCAGGTAAGCACTTTAGTTATAACCTTTACAATTTCTATACGTAGGAGTTTCCTTCAGCAGTTTTCAATACCCACATGTATATATGTCAGCAAGGAGGTGTTGAAGGAGTCCAGATGTGAATGAGATGTTTATTGGGAATTCTTTTGTATGAAAAAAAAGTAAAAATGATATTTCAATGTTTATAAAAGTTACTTGTGCTTATACACAACATAAATGAAAACTTAATTAATTAAAAGTTTCTTATTTTTACCAACACCTCTTAAGGGGAAATGAAAGTTTCTGTGTGTGTGTGTGTGTGTGTGTATGTACTATGTTTTATACATGTTTGAACTATATTAACTAATTTAATACTTAAAATTATATAAAAGTTGAATTTTTTGTTTAAGTAGATGAATTTACAGAAAATGGTCTGATTAAATAATGAGGAAAATTGTTATCACAATTAAGTTAATTGAGATCTCTATAACAAATGTTGAACAAGTTCAACCCAGAAGGCAGGTACGCCAAATTACTTACATAGAAAAAAATAATTCGGAACTCAATTAAAAATATTGGTTTTTCAAGTTGAAGTTTAATTGATTTTGGACTAAGTTGGAAAATTGCAATACTAATTAAAATAATTTATAAGCCAACTAATGTTTGGATCCGAAATTCGAATAGGTTAAAATGGGGCTTGTGTCAAAATTTTCTATAATGTGAGTCAGCGCACCAAATTTCATTAAAATATCTTAATATTTGCGACCTGCAGCGTATAAACCATATAATTTTAGTACGACCCTTATATGGGCACTAGGTCTAAACATGGACCGATGTTCACCGAAATCAATAGGCGTCGTCCTTGGGCCGACATAAGTCGGTGTACCAAGTTTCATCAAAATATCTTAATATTTGCGACCTGTAGAGTGCGCACAAGAATGCATGGACAGACAGACAGACAGACAGACAGACAGACAGACAGACGGACGGACGGACAGACGGACATCGTTAAATCGAAATAAAAAAAAATTCTAAGCCGATCGGTATACTATAAGGTGGGTCTAGGACCAATATTTTTTGGTGTTACAAACATCAGCACAAACTTATAATACCCTGACCACATAGTGGTGTAGGGTATAATGATGCTGCAGAAAAAATGCTGAAATTAGTATATTCTTTTGCTAAACACTATTAAAATAAGAACATCAAAATTAAAACTGTTAAATTTGAAGAGTTTTAGTTAATTGAAACTAATAAATTGTACTGTAGAATCTGAAGAAAATTTTTCTAAATATTAGTAGACTAAAAATAGCAAAAATAAACTGTTATCTAAAAAATTTTGATATTTTTAATATAAACTTAGTTGAATGCAAATAGCAGTCTATTCAGCTAAAATCAGCAGAAATATTTGCTAAAAAACATTGTAAACTGCTGTTTTCAAAAGGCTCGATTTTTATTTGCATTAAAAAAAATCGAAAAAAAACTTCGAAAATTTTTAATTTTTTTGTGTTTTTTTAGGCTAGAAATTATTTAGCAAATTTTTTTGCTGATTTTACCAGGTTAATTTGCTATTTTCCAGAAAGAAAAATTTATCTCAAATATAACTAAAATTCTGTATATTTAACAGTTTTAATTTTGGTGTTCTTATTTTACGAGTATTTAGGAAAAAAAAATTTGCTAATTTCAGCAATTTTTTCTGCAGCATTAGTAACTTTTTATGCTATTTCTATTAGTGTAGTAACTTGTAAAAAATGTTTGCAAATTTACTAATTTACTGCTATAAAATGGATAAAGTTTTGTTTAATTTTACAAAAATCCAGTAAATATAAATAAAAAATGCATAAACTTTTTTTGTACACACTTCCATACACAAAGTATTTTTAAACATTATGTGTTTAAAAATAAACACATTATGCCTAAAATTAATATTATTTTGTTAAATAAAATTTTTACGTACAAAGAGGTAAATATACTAACTTACAATAGTAATAAATACTCTGGCATTTTAAATTTTAAAAAATTTTAAATAATAAAAAAAATTCTAAAACGGATTATTTTTTGTGAATTACTACATTTTTAGAAACACATTTTTATCTGGAAATAGCAAAATAAGCTAACTATCGCTGGCGCATTTCTGTGGATTTTTGCGCATTTTTTTGTGAATAATTACACATTTTATGCGTACGTTTACACGTGAAAGTTTACATTTAATTTACTAAACTTTTTCACCAATTGAAAGTTAAAAAAAAAGTTATTTGCAAAAAAAATTATATTTTTTTTATTTTACAAAAGTTTTTTATTGCCGCCACCGGTTATCGAACTTGCGACCTCACGATTGCCAGTCTAGCGCGCTACCGATGAGCTATGCTTTGATATGAAAGTTGACTGGCATAAAAACACCACTTAGTTAATGCGAGATATTGTTCCTTATTCTCTTAAACAAGTGTAAAAGGTGCACTCCAATTCAATATTGTTTTCAGTACACTCAAAAAAAAGTCAGTAAAGTCAGCAAAAAATGTTGGTTTGTCAGCAAATTTTTAGTCAGGAGCGTGCTTGCAAAAAAGTTGGTAATTTCAGCAAAAGGTTTGCTGAAAATCAGCGAGCTTATTTTTACCAAAAAAATAGTAATCTTCAGCAAAAGTTTTGCTAACACTTAGTCGATTGCAAACGAAAAAAATCCTTGCTAAAATCACTAAACTTTTTGTTGAATATTAGTAGACTGAAAAAAACTCAAAAAACTTGTAGCGAAATTTTACTTTAGTTAATTTATTTGCTGAAAATTTAAATATAGAAATTAGTAGAGTTGTTTTTCTTTTTTATCATTTCCGTTGTCTGTACTACATCCAGACAAGCTGCGACATCTACATTTATCTATGTGGTTGTCGTCCACGCTATAAATGCGGTTATCAGCACAATTTTTGTAGCAAAATAAATTAGTAAAACATTAGTTCAAAATTAGTTTAGTGCTCTAAAAATATAACTAAAACTTTGGTGAAAACGGAATTTCAGCAAAAAAATTGCTGAAAACTAGTAAACTTGATATACAAGACTTTTTACTAATTTTTCTACTAACTTATTTTTTTGAGTGTACTATTTTTCCAGGTGCATAAAAAGCAATTTCTCACCATTTTTTTTTATATACACATATTTTTAAAATTTTTTAAAATATTGAATTTAAACAAATTAATTATAGATATTAAAAAAAAATTAATAAAAAAAAAAATTTTTTTAAAAAATAAAAAAAATATTGGTCCCGCTAAGAATCGAACCTGGGACCCTCTGTTTGGTAATGCCAAATGATACCAAAAACAATTTTTAAGATCACTTTTAGAGCAATTACTCTTTAGAAGCAATACTTAAGTGATTTTTTGAATGTGGTTCATTAAATGCTGTAAAAATGCAATAACGGATCCTTTGTAAGCAATATAAGAAGTGATTTTTTTGAAGTTCTTCAGAATAACTTCTAAAAAAGCAGTAAAAATACACTAACGGATACTTGTGAAGTAGTTTTTAAAGCATTACTTGCAAATTTTTTTGCTGGGTTGTTTAAAATTACATAACCAACATTTTTTTATTTAAAATACGAACTTCAGAAACATTTGCTAAAGCCCCGTTCACATTATCACACAAGTGCTTATACTTTTCTTCACACAAGTATGACAAAAAGTATGCTGAAATTGTCTGGTTGTCAAAAAAGTATAAAAGAAAATCTTTTCAGTGTTCAGACTGTTATCGACACACACAACAAATAAATTAAAACAGTCGTTTTTTTTCTTCTATTATTACTTTTTTTCACCACTAGTTGTTGTGTTGAGACAAGTGGTGACTTTATGAAATATTTCAAAAAATAAATCTTGTCAAAAAAGTGTGACCGTATTTTAAAATGTCTGCACCCATTTTGACATGTGTGTAACGAACAGTGTTCAAACTATTATACATTTTCGTTATACAACACATTTCTGACATGTATAACACACTTGTGTGATAATCTAAACGGGGTTTAAGTAAGATCACAAAATAACAGAAATGAGAAAATATAGGCGATAGTGCCTAGAAGTTAAAGAAAACTAAGAAAAAAATAAATAAAATAAAAATTAGTCTAAAGTGACGAGTGCAATATTTGGATCAATCGATAGAAGAAAATTGTATTCTATGTTATGTACTTTCTGAGATAGTAGGGGGTGAACAAATCTTTTAAAGGATGTGTCGCACTTCCCCTAACTATATTTCACCAGCATATATGTTTCTAGCGGGGCGATTTTTTTTAGCGTGTGATTAAGAGATGTCTGTTTCATCTGTAATTGTAAACAAGCTGACATTCAACAAAAGCTGAATTAGCTCAATATTGTACAATTTTAAGCTCAGTATGCATTTCACCATGCCTTTACTACAAAGAAATCAGCAAAAAGAAAAGAATTTCAAAAAGTATTTATATTACAACGGATAGAGGATGATAATAATAAAATGATTAAAAATACAATAGTAAAAAGCCAAAAAAGCCAAAAAAAAAACGGAAGTTAAGTAAATGGCTTCTATTTTTCTATTTGGTAGTAAAAAATTTTTATTCAAAATAACTGAAAGATATGAAGACTCCCGCTTGGAAGAAAGCAACAAAAAAAATTCTATACAAAAAATTGTCTCCAAAAAAACACTTTACTTGATGAAACTATTTTCTTTTTTTGTATTGAAAATATAATCAACATATAAAAACGCACATTTTCGTATGGAAAATGTAAAGATGAAAACGAAAAGCGTTCCATAATGTTCATGAAATACACAAAAGAAGCACAGTTTTTTTTTCTGCATCTATCGGATATAATGAAATTACAAGTAAAACACTTTGAACCTGATAAAGAAAGATGAGTAAAGAAAACAGAATAATGATAGTATGATAATACGAAAAAAATAAACCAAAAACAGTTTACACTCAGAGAAATATGTTAAGGCAAACTCATGATTTATGATTTGGAAATTGAAAATTGCCAAGTTCGTATAAATATCTTACACTTGAAAAAGTTTGTTGCTAGAAACTACAGAAAGTGACAGTTAAAATAAAGATATATGCAGTGAAAAAGTTTTGAAAATAACTGAAATTAAAGTTATTTTTAACTGTTAACAAAATAACTAACAAATGCAGCAAAAATAACTAGCAATATAGTAAAAATAACTGAAAATGTTTTCTTACGAAAATATTAAAACAATTAACTAATTGGTTGAAACTGCTGTTTTCGCAGTTAATTTTTTTCAGTAATATAAAAATATATTTTTAAAAAAAAATATAAAAAAATATTTTTCCTTTCCATTACACAAATGTGTAGGTAGTTAATAACTTTTTCAAGCTTAAATTTTAAAATAAAAACTCCAAACGGTACTCTAGTTATTACGTTTTTGTATATTGGAAACAGAATTAAATTTGCCGATTTTTTTTTAACTAAAATTTTCAAAAACTCAATGAAATTTTTTAATTTTTTTAATAACTTAGCAAAATACTATTGGTCGTAGTAAATTATAATATTAAAATAAACTGCCTTAAACAGCTTTCACTAAACACAGTAATTTTCATTAGTTCATTATATCTATTAATATTGATGTTTGTAACACAAAAAAATATTGATCCTAGACCCACCTTATAGTATACCGATCGGCTGAGAATTTCTTTTTTTTTATTTCGATTTAACGATGTCCGTCTGTCCGTCCGTCCGTCTGTCTGTCTGTCCATGCATTCTTGTGAACACTCTACAGGTCGCAAATATTAAGATATTTTGATTAAATTTGGTACACCGACTTATGTTGGCCCAAGGACGACGCCTATTCATTTTGGTTGAAATCGGTCCATGTTTAGACCTAGTGCTTATATAAGGGTTCCCCCCAAAATTGCCTTTTTTACACGCTACAGGTCGCAAACCCAAAGATATTTAAATGAAATTTGGTACACAGACCTATGTCGGCCCAAGGACGACGCCTATTGATTTTGGTTGAAATCGGTCCATGTTTAGACCTAGTGCCCATATAAGGGTACCCCCCAAAATTTTCTTTGTTACACACTGCAAGTCGCAAATACGAAGATATGTTTAGACCTTTGGGTCCCCCCAAAATTGGCTTTGATACACGCTGCATGTCTCAAATACAAAGATATTTCAATGAAATTTGGTTCGTTGACTCACATGGTCCCAAGGAAAAAGCCTATTGATTCTAAATAGGATCGGTCCATATTTGGACCTATCGCCCATATGGGCTTTATTTTTGATTTTCTCTTCTTTTATGATTTTATAGAAAATTTTGACACAAGTCTGTTTTAACCCATTCAAATTTCGGATCCAAACAATAGTTGGCTTTAAATCAGACTGGTGTAGGGTATTATATAGTCAGCATGCCCGACTTTAACTTTTTTAGTCGTTTTTTTTTTAAATAACTATAATAATAGTTTTAATTTAGTAGGCTAATTTTTAAATCAAACTAGATCTAGTTTCTGCTTTTTTATATGGACAGGCTTCATCAGTGATTTTCCATTAAATTGTTGATTGTTTATATGTTTATTGTAAGATTGCCTCTATATGATAATTTTTTCAACAACCCTTCGGCTGTGGGATTCCAAAACATGTCCCCACATTACAAACGTAAAATATACTGAAGTGCGATGACAGCTTAACCATCGCACCCAAGTAAGACCTTGAATGCAATATAACTAATTAATTGCTTTCTGTAGCTTTCTGTTATTGTCTTTACTCAGAAGTGATCAAACGCAGACACATACAAACATTCTATTTTTAGATTTTTGTTTATATTGCCATCTACTCCGTGTCTCCTTTTTCACAAATGTTGCCACACTGACGTATCGTTTTTATGTTCAAGAGTAGCCAACTTGCGTATATTGGAGATGGGTTGCCACAGGGCATTTCATAATGTATTTTAGTACAGTGTTGTTTTAACTTATAAAGACAGTTTCAATTAATATTGTAATTAGTATTGATTTTTAAATTTTAATTTAGTAGGTCTTACGTTAAGAAGAAGAATAAACCTTTTTCTCTAAGAATTATAAATATTAATTTTTAAACAAGACTAGATCTAGTTTTTGCGTTTTTGTATGGACAGTAGAGCGTACCACCCTACAGGAAAAAAAAGTGCGCCGTACACCCTCCAATATGAAGTATTTTTGCAAGGTTTCAAAAAAAATGTTTTTTTGCCGAACGTGGGGGTCGCCATTTTACATTTTTCGTTATATCTTTGGCATTTACAGTCGGATCTTAAAGTATGATATATCGATGTTTTTCTCTCGAGGAGACCAGTGTTTTGCTCTAAGGGCCATTGACCTCAAGTATTCCGTTCTAGTAGTTACGCACCAGATCTCAGTTGCTACCACCCAAAATTAAAGCTCGCAAAAAATCATTAAACTTTTGCTAAGGAAGTTTTTCGATAAACCCAGTAGAAATTTTTTTTATATTTTGGTTGCCGAACGTAGGGGGCGCTTTTTAATTTTTTTTTTTTTTTCATTGGATTTTACCTTTATAGCAAAACACTGGTCTCCTCGAGGTAAAAAAATCGATATATTACACTTTAAAATCCGACTTTAAATGCCGAAGCTATAACGAAAAATTGAAATAAGCGACAAAAAATTTTTTTTAAATTGCCTTGCAAAAATATTTCATATTGGAGGGTGTACGGCGAACTTTTTTTTTCATGTCTAATGGACAGGCTGCATAAATGATTTTCCATTAAATTGTTTATATGTTTATTGTCACATTATCTCTAAATAATAGTTGTTTTGCACTTGTGCATAGAAAAAGAACTGTAATCACAGTTACAAACAATAATTTTTAATTATTTCACAAACAACTGCCACATTGTAACTGACAAACTTTTTGGAGTGTATTTGTTAAAACTTTTAATAGAAATAGCAAACGAGGCGAATGTTCTTTACTTAAAAATAGATTTTTATGAAATTGCTTTTGATTCCTAAGCGAATCAATAAACAGGTAATCTTTTTAAATGTTTAACTGACTTTTTTGTATGAGTGAATAAAAGTCGTCTCAAGATGAAAATTAAAAAAACACTACTACTGCATTCAAGGATTTTATACAACATTCATAACAAAGTCAACAGCGCTACAAAATGAAAATTTTCAATGAAACTTACAAGAAAACAAATTTCAGTAAAAAAGTGGCCTTTATGTCATTTACAACAATATGAACGAAAGAACTGAATTAAAAGGATAAAAAAAACAGTGTGATAGTTTTTGTAAGATAAGGAATAAGAAAAATTTTAAATTTATGTACTTAAACGAAATTTTCTTAAAAAATAGCAAAAAAAAATATTTTCCACTACTACACCCGAATAAAAAATTATGTAAGAGATACAAAAGTCTGTAATTGTAACATAAAGGTTCACTTATTTTAGGCCCGCAGACATTTTAGCTAATATTAGCAAAATTTATCTGTCATTATTAGTCAAATTAAAATGGCAGAACATTTTAGTAGTAAGAAGTGCGCCATTAAAAAATGTAACATACATTTTTCTTTATAAGTTTTTTCCAGCTTTAATAAAAAAAAAATTGTTTTTCTTAATCAAAATATCTTTGAGAAATATGTCAGATTTTAAAATATATCGGTTTGTCGAATTCGAGTGGTTTATTAGTTTACAATGGAGAATCAAAGACAAGTGCACCACAAAAAAGATTATTGGAATTATTCAAAATAATCCATTGTGGACTTACGAAAAAAATTTCAACGGAAGTACTCATGACCAGGCAATGTATTTCTAGAGTAGTCAAAAAGTTCAATAAGGACCTATTAATTTAAAGAAAGCCTAGAATGGATAAAGAAAAATTAAGCAGCAACGAAACGAAAGCCAAAAAAGTGCAGAAACTATTAAGGGCAATTCCATTTCTGGCACCACTAAAATATGAAATTCATAAAGATTCGGACAGATATTCTAAGAAACAAGTAAATGCCAAAAAAACGAGCAAAACTTCTCTGTGTAATTTGTTTTTTACGGCGCACTCTTTAGTTGCTAAATTTTAGTAAAATTTTTGTTAGCTGCAATTTTAAATCTATTTGTTAAAGTTAGACAAATTTAATTGATACTTATACAAACTTTTTCAAATTCAAATTTATTTTTTAACATCCTTTACCCACATATTTAAGATTAAAACACATTTTCCAAATTAAAAAAAGAAACTATGCTGCCATTTTAAAAAAAAATTAAAATTTTTTGTTAATTTGAACAACTTGGTTTTCAAAAAAAATATTTTGCTAAAATCAGTAATGAAAATTAGTTATAGTAATTTGTATTAATTTTTACTAAAAAAAATTAGTTTGTACTGAAAATTACTACAAAAATGGTAAAATGGGACATAACACGTTTTACTAAGTCTTCAACTAAACTTTTTTATTTGAGTATATGGATTTCTAGATACGTATAATACATACCATAACATATACATACCTACAAAAAGATTGGTTAAATTTCCTTCTTTTTTTCTTCACCAGTTAATAGTAAAAAAAAATTGAAGCAAAAATATTAAAAGCCATAAATTTTCGAATATTCATTATGTTGATTTTCTATTAAATAAACAAATTTCCGCTTTTAGCTGCTTAACTGATGTGAACTTCTATCGACTATTTAATATTTAATTTTCTATCCTTTCTTACAGAAAAAGAAAACGACAAAAGTGTAAGAAAAACCAGAAGGAAAATTACTTGAATTTCAACCTTAAACCACTTTTACTAACACCATAGTAGTTATTATGCCTTTAGAGCAAACGTTGAAATTCGCGAGAAAATTGAAATTGAACTAATATTGCATGGTTTAAGAAGGATGGTTAGAAGAGCTGTAAATGTTAATATTTTTTTTTTGTTCTTAATATTTACTGCACTGTCACTACATCTTATAGTACACATTAGGGCAGGGCTGGCAAAACTATGACACGCGTGTCAGTAGTGGCACGCGAATGGATTTTAGGTGGCACGCGACGTTTTGTTGGATATTTTCAAAAGATTTAAACTATTAGAAGACCGGCAAAAAATTCAGTTAAATGTTAAATTTCGTTACAAAAATGTGAGATTTAACTCCATAATGGTGAAATTTTTCATAGAGCTTGTAAATCGTCTTTTAAAATGAATAAAACTCTGTATTGCCACCATATTTTGTTTAAAGAAATATGGTTAATAAAGAACTCGCAAATTCAATTATCAAATTTCTAAATTTCTAGATTGAAAGAAGCTTAAATGTTTCGATGAGAAAATGCTTCATAATCGGAGAAATAAAAAGTAACAAAAAATTGCATAAAAATGGAAAAGAATTTGTAATAAAATTGGATCTAAAAAATGAAGTTCTTTTTAAAGGGAAAATAGGTGCTACGAAATAGAGGTGAAAATAAGTTTCATAATTTCATAACCCCCTTTGTTGGAATTTGAAATTGGGTTTTGATCGTGCCCGAAGCACATTTTTTAACTAGTTTCTTACGTACTTAAATGATTTTTGGCGCCCAATAATTTCACTTTTTTTAACAAAATGAAATAACCACCAAAAATGGAATAACCCCCAAAAAAATGAAAAGGCAATAATGTTCAAACTGTTTTCATTTTATTTCATTGGGGATTTTTTTATAATGAATTAATTTCAATATTTAAAGATTAAATAAACCCCCAAAAATTAAATTACCGTCATTTCTTGGATGTTATTTAATTTTTCCCTTTGGGGTTATTTCATGGGGGTTATCCGCAGCGCTTATAAATACCCTACGGGAAATTTTAACAAACTGTCACCGAACTGGCCCCTTTATATGAAATAGACTGGTCACTTTTACATGGCGTTGTCACAAGACAAATCCTAGGACAGGTCCCTAAACTTTGTTTTTTATGAGAGTTCAGTAACCTGTCCTAGGATTTGTCTTGTGACATATCACAAGGGGTCAATTTCCCCCTCCTATGACAACGCCATGTAAAAGTGACCAGTATATTTCATATAAAGGGGCCAGTTCGGTGACAGTTTGTTAAAATTTCCCGTAGGGTATGTACATCTGCGATGATGTTTTTCAGAGAAATTTTCCAAATTTTAAAAATTTTTAAAAAGGGAAAATTAATGTGCACGCGAGGAATTTTTACAAAAAAAAATTGCTCCGTTTCTAGCACGCAGCGAAAAAAGTCTTGCCACCCCTGCATTAGGGTGTTACGTTTTTTCGTTTTTTGAATATCACAGATTGAAATTTTTTTACCATACACTGATAGAATTTTGTGCATAGTTTTAATGAATTTGTTCAATAATTCAATGATTTTTTCATTAAAAAGTCCCCAAAGAACACGTTCATTAAATCAATGAAACGTATTCATTAAATGAAAACTAATTGAAAAAAATATATTTTTTTGGCGTTACCCAGGAAAAAAAGTGAGGAAAAAGAAGTAGTAAAAACATAACAACAGTTGAATAGGGGGTTGTGAAAATTTGTGGTTTTCACTGATGAATTTAACATTGGCTTGTCATAGGAGGGAAGTTGTTCTTTTTTGAAACAAATTATGTATATTTGAACCAATGAAAAGGAAGTTCTTTTTCACTTGTTTTTATTTTCATTTAATAAAAAAAAAAAAAAAATCGTCATGCATCGTGTGGGGTTTGAAGCCACACTCGTTGGCATTTCAAGCAGACGCTCTACCCACTATGTTATCGCTTGTTATAACTGATAGCTGACTTTTAGCAGTCTTGTTCAGTAAATTGTTTTTATCTTCATTTCTTTAACAAAAATATATAAAGCGGCGAATACGAATACGAAATATACACACAGGGAAAAAAATTGCCAACCGAATTGCTAAGCCTATTTTGGTTGCCACAACCAATAAATTCGGTTGGTGAAACCATATTGGAATGTGATTCCTAAATATTTTGGGTATTGCAACTAAAATTCAGTTGTATAAACCGAATTTTGTTATTATAACCAATATTCAGTTGCACCAACCTATTTTAGTAGATGTAACCGAATTTCAGTTGGAAAATGGCATATTTTTTCTCTGTGTGTATAACATATTGGAAAATATATAAAGTTGTTTTTTTAAAGTGTTTTTTTTTTTATAAAAATAATACACTCAGAAATAAAGCTGTAAAAATAGGAGAAAAAGCTACTAAAAATTATATAATTAAAAATGACCTTGTAGAAAAGCTGCTGATATTAGCAGATTGTTTTTTTGCTAAATACTAGTAAGATAAGAAGGAAAAATAAATATGTTAAATTTACAAAATTTTAGTTACATTTAAGTTAACTTTGATAAAATCCGGAAAAAAAATTTGCAGCATATTAGTAGATAAAAAATAGTTTTTCTGCAAGGTAATTTTTAACTTATTTTTACTAGTTCTAACTTAAATGTTTACAGGATTTTTCATTTTCTGTTATATTTAGTTTCTAAATATATTTAGTAAAAATTTTATCAAAATGGAGTTTTTAAATTACAATTTTTTATATACAAACAAAATTGTAATATTTATCTTTTTCGTATTTTAACAAAAAATATTTGAAAAATTACATATTTATTTAGAACTTTTATATTTCCATAAAATTTTATTAAAAATTAATAGAAAATTAAAAAAAATTAAATCGTTTCAAAAATTAATTTTTGAGTGTACAAAAATGGAAAAAAATTTAAAAATTTTACAGTGAAAACTACAATAAATTATTAATTGTGTAAAAAAGTCAAAAAAAAGTTTTTTCGACCTGGTGGGATTCGAACCCGCAACCCTCTGATTTCTGTGCCAGCACGTTCCTATGCAACCCCCATACAAAATATTAACTTCTTATCACCAATGAAAAAGAACTTCTGACTAGCATATATTTATTGCAGCATTAGATGTTAAAAAACCCATTCCTAGGGGAGTAATTCTTTGTGATGTAATGAAGGAAGTAATTCATTTAGAAGTCATTCCATTTATTTTTGCTGGGTACTTTCTTTATTTATTATTTATTTTTATTTTATTAATTTTTATTTGTACATATATTTCTTTTTTGTTTTTATAACGTTTTTGACATCTCCCTGACCTCGACTTGAACCCGCAATCACCAGAATGTAAGCATTACCGCGTTACCGATTGATCTAAATAGACAAAACAAAATGATGTCATTATTTGGACTTTTATATTTAAATAATTTCAGTTTGCAACCCTAGCGTTCATTACTGGAACATATATATATATATTTTAGTAATTAGCAAATTCAAAACCCTTATAAAAATTATAGCAAATCTTATGGGTTAGTTGAAAATATATAATGAAAATTTTTCATTAAATCAATGAATTCAGATTAATAAAATCGATTCATTAATAGTATGAACGAAAATTCTATCAGGGTAGGGGGTATCAAATATGGGTATCAAACTGTATATATTTCAGAGTATAATAAGAAATGCTTCCATATAAATATTTTAAGAAAATATTAATTCGCGATTTAAACGAATAAATGAATTGATCTAGAAGACACGGGCATCTCAGTTTTAGCCCTGCTCTCAAAATATATTAGATTTTCTCATGGGTACAATCAAAAATACAATTTTGCCGCACGGTGTAGCAAAGGCAAAAAATACAGTATTTTTTTAAGCCCCGGCTAAATTTAAGCCAAAGCAAACGACTAATGGCAATGCTGATGATGATGATTTTGCTACAAGAAATACATTTCTGCATCGTTAGGTTCAATGGACTTTGATTTGGAGTATAGCTCTGTATGTGTGTGTGCAGTGTTGCCAACTCTTGAAATCAGGATAGCACCGTGAGCATTGTGAAAACGGGTAAAAAGGGTAAAAATTTACCAAAAATGGGGTAAAAAAGGACGATATTTTTTTTTTTTTAATTTAAGTCAAGACACATTTTGCTTTGAAAAATCGTGTAAAAAAGGTTCAAAAAATTACCAAAAAAGGGGTAAAAAAGCACCAAACAAATATTTCAAAACTTTGAAGTTTAAATATAATGAAGTTGCTATTTAAATTTGTACTACCAACATTGTGACAAAATGAATTTTTTGTACAGTTCGTATTATTTTTTCAATTTTGACACAAAATTATAGAAAAATTGAAAAAACGAGAACAAATACCAAAAATATAAACTGTAGAAAAAGCACTAAAAGCACTGCCAGAAATCTTAAAAAGCACTGTAAATACCCGCCTTTTTTAAACGGGTATTTGTAAAAAATCACCGGGTACGGGAAGGAGAAAAGCACCAAAAAATGCCCGAAAAGCACTGAAATGGCAACACTGTGTGTGTGTGTGTTTTTGTGGTATAGATGGTTTGACTGACTGGTTGGTTGAATGTTCAACAGAATATTCGAATTATGAATGTGTATAAGTACAGTTTGTTTGTGTGTATGTGTTTTAGAGTATGTATAAATGTGCATGTATCAGTGGCATAAGAAAGGATGTTAAAATATATAAAGTAACATCGCAAACTCAAACAATATAGACACACATACAAACACAAAAAAGCAAATAAAAAAAGCGCAATAATCAAGAAAAACTGACTTTTGGTTAAAAATATTGTGCAATGAACTGTAAAGTCTGAATTTAATAATACACTGTGGTTTGCTTTGACAGAAAGGAAAATCATTAACCATATGTGGAAACCACTGGTTTCAGAGAATGTAACTCTCAAAAATAACAAACAAGTTATCCCAATGTTTTATCTCCGATTTTAATTAAATTCGGATATGTGATAGGGTAGAAAAAATTAATGGCCTAATCTCACGTTAAAGGTCTAAAATATGGGAATTTCTATGAAATTATATGGGAATGCGGTTGCGCTGGTATTTTTTATTACACTGAGAAAATTATCTGCATGATATTAATAAATGTTTGCATAAAACCGATGAAGTTTCACTGGAACTCGTTCGTTGAAACTTTTCATGGAATTAATAGAATTTTTCATAAAGTGTTATGAAAAATTTCATTTTTTTTTATTAAAAAATTCATACTATAAACTAAATTTGTGAAAAAACTTCATTAGTGTATTGAAAATTTTCATTAAAACTCGTCTAGCAAAAATGGTTGCCAGCACCAACAATTCGGCAACTGGTTCCACTAAAACCGATTCTAAAGAACTAGTTGTGGAACCTGATCCGCGGAACTTAAGTGAAAGGTATAACTGTTTTAAAATCAGTTCTAGACCTTGTACAATTTTTTTGGGCTATTTAAAACAAAATTCATCGATTTTATAACCGACAGTAGAAGGAAAACAAGTTGCTCTACAACCGATTCTTTGGAACAGAAAATTTTATTGCAACCCAATACTATATATTTTACTTAATTAATTGCAGTAGTAATAAAAATTCGCTTCTTGCAATTTAATTTGCTTTCCGAAATATAAGCAAACTCGCACTGTGGTGTAGGGTATCATATAGTCGGCATGACCAACTTTACTTACGAGTAGTTAACTTCAATTTGGTGCGTAAGACCAACAAGCAAAAACACAATAACCTGCATTTAAAAATTCCAATTCTCATTTAAAATACTTTTATTGAAAGTTCTTTAATGTAATAAAACCACTGTCCAATATACTTTTAACCAAGTTTTTTTGTTGTTCATATCATATTCAGTCTGGTTTGGTTGGGGGCCATAAACACAATGAACACTATGAATGATTGTTGTGTCTGTACTTGTATAACAATTTTTATGATTTATACTATATAATATAAACAGTAATTTAACAAAATTAAGCAAGATTAAAATTGAAAAATATACACCACAGCAACTTTCATACAATATCATATTTTATTAAAAATAAACGTTCACTAAGAGATGAACGTGCTATAGAATTGAATTATAAATTTTTAAAAGAACACATCTCGGTAAATTCAAAAAGTGTTTAGCAGACCTAAAAAAAACTGATTATTTCGCGAACCTTTAAAGATACACAGCCAGAAAAATACAAATAGGAAAGCGATCGCAAAACACTTTATCAGGTGATACAATTACTGGCAAAAAATGCTTTCACATTCCCAAAATGATAACATCATATGGCAAAAGGACCGGTTGTTTAAAAAGCCCCGAAAAAGCAGTGGCACAACAAGCATTTAACCCATTTTTCGCCGCTACCAGTTTCCGTCGACAGATTTAGATAAAAATTTATATCAAAGCTATTCTGAAAATTCTAAATTTTGAAGTCAGTGGATTTTCCAATTTTCCGGAAAATTAGTGGTGATTACAATCACCATTGGCGGAATATTTATACACCACTGATCATTTTTAACTATTTTTAGTAGTTTTTTCCGCTATTTTTATTTTTTTATTCCTATGAGTATGAACTAAACAACTTCATTTAGTTTCCCAACTCTCTATCAAATGGCGGGCAACAACTGTTCTAAAATTTAACATGTAGCGCAATTACAATGTTGCCATATTTGAATCATTTTCTATTTCACCACCTTTCATATATCCTATATCCCCTTTCCAAAGAAAGCAATACATTAACTAATATGGACCGATTACACTATGCGACAGTCAAAATCGGGATGAGATGAAACCAACGGGAAATGTTATATCGGTCAAAAACAAGTTATACGTGTCCCGGCGTTTCGCTGGGTCACTCCTAGGAATCAAGATATATCTTTTTTTTGACATAAC
This sequence comes from Leucophora obtusa, assembly GCA_949987735.1. NCBI lineage: Eukaryota > Metazoa > Arthropoda > Insecta > Diptera > Anthomyiidae > Leucophora > Leucophora obtusa. The sequence goes on from OX465295.1 coordinate 362,588,663, forward strand.
TCGAGAACCACTAGTCCGATTTTGCTCAAACAATTTTAAAAAAATTAAAAATTACAATTCCTTTAATCTGTTCATATAACGTTTTTCTATATACTCAACAGTTTTGCCGGTAAAAATAAATGTTTGTTACCGCTACCATAAAAATCAATAACCTTTTGTTTATTACTTTTTTTTAATATTTTAGGCAAAAAATATTTTTTTCTTCATACATTTATTTGTACCGGCAGAACTGTTGAGTATATAGAAAAACGTTATATGAACAGATTAAAGGAATTGTAATTTTTAATTTTTTTAAAATTGTTTGAGCAAAATCGTACTAGTGGTTCTCGAGTTATGTCAAAAAAAAAGACCACCAAAGGTCAAATCGATATATCTCGATTCCTAGGGGTGACCCAGCGAAACGCCGGGACACGTATAACTTCTTTTTTACCGATATAACTTTCCCCGGTAGTTTGAACCCTTCCCGATCACTGACCCCTACCATTTGTCTCACAGTGTTATTGAATGTCCAGTTAAAATTTAGCCGAGAGTTAAACTCAAATTTTATATGGGAAACAACAACAAGTGCTAAGTAGTAGATACCTAGACATTCAGTAATCAGGCCTAAGAAGAATTTGCTTGAGTTTTGCTTCTTTAAAAAAAAAAATTGGTTAACAATTTTGGCCTTTTTGCCAGACCTTTAAAAATATAATTCCTTAATTCGATTTTTAAATCTGATTAAATTTTGTACGAATCAATTCACAAAACTCATTTTATTGATTAAATTTTTACCTACTTTATTCAATCAATATTTTATTCAAAGAATCAATTTGATTTTTGTTGACTCTTTTCATAGAATTAAGCGAACTGTTTTAATTTTAAAAAATCAATTTAACAAAAAATGGTTACCTTGATTTAAGTTCGCGAATCAAATCATTAAACAAATAATTCAATCGAATTAAAATTGAATCAATTGAAGTTTGGATAAATCACATCTTCACTTTATTCAATATTAAATCATTGATTTGAATTGATAATGAATTATTCACTTATTCATAAAATAAATCTATTTTAAGGCGAGTTTATTCAAAAAAGAATTATCTTTTTCAGGCGCTGCTTTTTGCAAATATTTCTCGATATTTTGCATGGATTTGAATACTTGGCATCTCGTTTTATTTATTGAAGAATAATTTTGATTTTAATGTGCCCAAATTGTTAAGAAAATCTGAATGTTTTAAGGACAATTCCAAAGATATATAATTTTGCACATTCTTTGGAGTTCCGCCAGTGTAATAAATACGCAATTGAAAGGGAATTTTGTGTTGAATTCAAATTCATTATAAATAAAAAATATTTTTAATACTTCTCCGTATTTTTCCATGAATCAGCGGATTTAAAAGAGAATGGTCCACAATTTATAAAAGCGTAGCGGTGGAACTTTTCGTACCGTAATTTAACGGTAACGGTATTATAATGATAAAGGTATTTCGATAACGATATTTTAAGGTTAAGGGTAGACAGTTGATAGGGCTTTGAATTGATAACGGTATTTTAGCGGTATTGCCTACCAACCCTGAAATATACTTTAATTAATTTTTGAGTTTCATGGAGTAAAGGGCTACAATATTTTTTAAATTAAATTTTTTTTTAATTAATTAGTTTTTCCTGGCTCCCGGTCAGTTTATCGTTTCAACAAAATAGCTAAAAAACTGTTACCCCTAAAATACCGCTACCAAAATTGTTGAAATGGCGTTAAATTACCGTTAACAAAATAACTGAAATATCGTTAATCTTAAAATATCGATATGGAAATAATGTAAACGAAATTTTAAATTTTACTTCAAATGAAAATTAGCTAGATCTGTCACAACTACAGATTAGTATTTTGGAAGGTAACAAAGCAAATTGTGGTAACCTTCTAACATCAATGTTTAAAAGATTTTTCCCGCTGTTCCTTTTACTAATATTCAGCAAATATGTTCTGATACTGTTTTTAATAGATTTTGCTGTAGGTTCCTTTTTGACTAATTTTCAACTAATTTTTGTGCTATTTATAACTATTTTTTTCTATCAGTGTAATTACCAGGGCAGCGACTTTCATGCAAATGCATGTTTGTAATCGTTAATCCAAATTTTATTTTGACCAGATACTTTTCCGAATCAAAGAATTTGCAACAAAATGGCATCGATTTGTTGTTGCATATATTGTATTTGAGTGCATATTTTTTTTGCATATTTTAAGATTGTTCATTAAATTGCATATTTTTTTTAAATACTAAAAATATGATTTAATGAAAAATAAAGAAAAAGAAGAATTTGCAAACCTTAACGCAGTACTTAACTAGAAGGAAAATATCAAGTTGTCATTTACTTTATATATTTATATTGGATTTAATTGTTAACCAAACGCTCTCGAGTAATAAATATGATTTTTAAAAATTGAAAAATTTAAAGTTAATTTTTTTGTTTTAGGCATTTATTTTTGGATCTTTAGTGCATATTTTTTAGTGCATATTTTAAATTTTTTTACTGCATATTTTAAGCGCATATTTTAAATTTTTAAGTGCATTAAAGTCGCTGCCCTGGTAATTACAAATAATAGAAAAAGTAGAAAATTTATGAGGATTTTTTTTTACAGTACCTGCAGAATTTGCGAATGCGAAAAATTTCTTTCGATAACAATTGCGCGGAAACACCCCTTTGATTAAAGTTTTTAAAAAGAAAATATACTTAAGGTGGCACGCGACAAATTTTTACAAATAAAAACGTGCCTGTTTTTTGAACGCAACGAAAAAAGTCTTGCCACCCCTGGTCTAAGAGCTACCTCGCGCATCAAAGAGCTAACATATTTTCTTAATACAGAAAAAACTTTATTCATTTGAGGGTTAATATAAAAGTTAACAACTAAAACAGCTTCATAATGCAACTATTGCGTTTGATAGTCATTGAAATTCTTGTTGAAAAATAACGATGTTGCCATAAGAGCATCTTTTCACCATCCGAAAATATAATAATAAAACATAATCATAATATTCTATGTAAAACACTAAGTAGTATCTGCAAAATTATATACACTTGTGCAATGTACAATATTTGAATTACTAAAGTACTTGTCGATTCAACGAAAAAAATTCAAATTTATTTAATATTTTCCATGAAAGAATTTCAAAAATAAATTACAAAATGATAAAAGATGAAGAAGAATATGAAGAAAAGTGGTAAAAGATAAAAAAAAATTAACTACATTTGGCAAATAGACACGCCTAAACCCAACAAGATTGTACACGATTTGGTATGCTAGAAATAAAACTTGTAAGTAAAAAACTTCTTTAAAAAAAATTCTATCAAATTAAAATGTATTTTATAACATCTCTCTATCTATAGACACACGGCAAGACAAGACAATAGTTGTGTTCCCATACTGTTTGGAATAAGTGCAATAGAGTACAATGAGAGTAGGACAAAGGTATTCTCCCAAAGCGACAAATTGCGGAAATGCAAAACACCACTTTAGTAGCCCAAACAAAATGTGAAAAATTACTACAATTTTAGTTTAGTAGGTTTGAGGTTAAGAAGAAGAATAAACCTTTTTTCTCTAAAAATTATAAACAGGTTAATTTGCAAATCAGCCTTGATCTAGTTTTTGCCTTTTTTCTATGGACAGTCTTCATCAGTGATTTTCCATTAAATTGTATTATTGTTTATATAGTTTTTATAGATTTATTTCTTGTTTATCTCCTAATCTCCTACGTGTCTGCTTTTTCGGGAAATGTTTGTTTAGTTTGAACAACTATATATAGTTATTTGCAATTTAAAGTTCCTTTAGAGTTTATTCAATTAATAATTAATGGGTTGTTTAACAGGGACGCTACAAAAGTAGAAAGACAGGGACATCAAACGACGCCATATTTCTTGCCGCTCTTTTGACATTTCTCTTCAGTAAGGTTTGCCATTTCATGATGGAAAGATATACGAGCCAACAACGAGTCGAAATTATTAAAATTTACTACCGAAATTCGGAGTCAGTGGCCTCAACCTTAAGAGCGCTACGTCCAATTTACGGTCGTCATAATTGAGCGTGGGGCTACGTCAAATCTATGATCTATGCCAACAAGCCAGCGACGATTGATGAACTTCGTACGAATTTCGAACGTGAAATTGCAGCAGTATCGGCCGATTTATGCTTGAAAATCGTCCAAAATTGGGTTCAGCGTCTGGACTTCTGCAAGCGTGCCCGTGGTGGCCATGCAAAAGAGATCTATTTCCATACATAATGGCATCGAACGTACTTTCACAGGAATAAAGAATTTCATTGATATCCAAAACCGTTTTTGTTTTATTTAAACTTTTTTACTTTTGTAGCGCTCTTATTGAAAACCCCTATAAAAATAAAACGTTTCCTTCGTCTATTTCTTTCTCTAAACCCAATTTTGAATTTATTTTTATAGCCATGATTTATTTATTACTGCATCAGCGCGAAAGCTTTTCCTTAAGTTTGAATTTTCTAATTAACGTACGGGAACACACTTAATATAGTACAATACACAATCTGCAAACCACTTGTCATGGAAAATTATTAAAGATACAATAATTTGCAGTTTGCTACTGCTGTTGTTGTCAATAATGTTGATGATGATTTAACTATTATTTTATCATTGTCAGTACATACAGATACTTCAGCAAAAGGACCAGAAAAACCCAAAAAAAAACAGTAAAATATATAAAATTATAATAAATTCTATTATCGTCACAACCTGCCTGCCATCATCGTCATCAACTTAAATTAAAATAAATATTTGCTATGAAATAATAAGAACAGAAATATTAAGCAAAAAAATTACTTACAATTCAATTGAATAAATCGATAAAGAAGATTGGGTTGAATGGTTGTTTGATTACACTTAAATAAAATGTAGATAATAATTTTATAAAATTTAGGAATCTTGTTTAAGTTGTTAGTTGTTCGACTTGAGATAATATTTTTATGTCATATTTAAAATTACACTGTACTACAATTTCGAAGTTTTTCCAAAATTACGGGGTTCTGACAATGGATGTGTGACGTGTGTCGGCGTTTTGAAAGATCACAACGGAATTTTATTTTAAGGGCGGTTAAACTTTCCCCCTTTGGCCTGTTCGTGCAGCATATTGGTATATGAAACTATGGGTTCTTTACATCAGAGGCGTAGGCTCAGAATATTAAGGCAAATAACTTTATTAACCCTCTAATTCCCCCACATAACGGTAATTTTTGGACCTATTCTAACAAATCGTAAAAACCACCCCTAAGAAGTGGGAGGGCGGGGATGAAATTTTGTACCAAAATTTCGGCCATAAAATTTTACTACATATGTCAGAACACACCAAAGCCCAAAACTTAACACAAACACCAAAAACAGTCAAATTCAAGATAGCCTATTAAGGGTTAATTTAGTCAGTGTAAGGTTTAAATATTTTTCAGTGTAGCCAGTTACACGATGACTGTAGCACTATGTGAAAAAATACATAAAAATCAAATATTTTAATAGAAGTAAAATTGGAAAAAATAACAAATTATTGTAATATAACAACTCAATTGATTTTGTATAAAAATGGTTTTATTCTTTATAATCTTATAATCCATCCAAACGGTCAATGTGAAATAGTCAATCAACCATACTTAAAATAATACAACAATAAAAAAAAAGAAATAACATTTCTATTAAATTGAAACCTCTTTCTTTTCAACTATGTTTGATTTAATATCCAGAATTAGATGGAAAAACAAACGAAAACCCGTAAATTTGCAAAATAAGTTATTATTTTATGATTGTGTTCTAATTTAGTTAGTACCATTAAATGTTAACATATAACATTGTATGAACATAATTTTTATGATTGTTTTATATAGCATTTAGATTGGTTTTAAAAATTTCAAATCGGCTCCATTTTCAATATAAAAATAAAGCCATCACAATAGTTTCTATAATTTGGAGGGAAAATGATTCTAAATGGATGTATTAAATAGTTTCAAACATTACAATTTGTTTAATGTTAAATTAACATTAAATGTAGTCTGAACGTGATATTATTTTATATCTTTTATCACGATTATTATTACAAGTAGTTTATCCTGCCTGCATGACTGACTAAATGACGATAATTTTGACTGAATGCTGCAACTATTCATGCATTAAATTAACCTTGCTAATTCGAATGATTTCATACTGATTTTGATGGAAAATCGAAATCAAAAACTTTATAACCCAGCCAGCAAACGAGCCCAAAAATTAATCACAAAAAAAGCTCTAAATATATTACAAGTATTAAGAGTTCAAATTTTTGTATAATTTTATACTTCCCAATTTTTTATCATCCAAAAGTATAGATTACATAGGTCTCTAACTCTTTGACATTCGCTGTCAGTGAACGTAACTCATGAGAATGAGTTTGAACATACGTCCCATACATACACGAAAAATATATGAAAATATGCGTAAAAATTTGTTTATTGACAAAAGAAGAAGAAAAGTAAGATATCTACGTACTCTATGTCCAAAAGAGCCTTCTTTTTATATTCAAAAATTAGTCAGAAAAAAGATTTATAAAAATTTTTAAAGGCGCAAGGTGCCTTTTTTGAATTGCTTACAAAATATTACAATTGATTTACATATCTGAGTCATTTCTGATTTAATAATTAGCCTCAAATTGTTATGCTTTTATGATTTTTTTATTTCTTTCGAAAAAATTCAGTAACTTTTGAACAAAATATGTATTTTAGTAGGTTTGAGATTAAGAAGAAGAATAAACCTTCCTCAAAAGTTATAAACACATTAAATTTGCAAATCAGACTAGATCTAGTTTCTGCCTTTTTATGGACAGGCTTCATCAGTGATCTTCCATTAAATTGTATTATTGTTTATATTTTTATTGTCCGATTGTCTCTATATGAATAATTTCAGAAGTGATCAAACAGACATATACAAACATTCTACTTCAGATTTTCTTTGTTTATCTTCTTATTTCCTCCGTGTCACCTTTTCACAAATATTGCCACATTGACGTATGGTTTGTACGTACAAGTGCAGGCAATTTGTGTATATTAGAGACGGACAGCCAACAGGGCATTTTTATTTTTTATAGTAAAGTGTTGTTTTTTCAAACGCATCGTATAGAGCAAATACAATTAATATTGTCATTAATATGTATTTTTATTAATTCTAATTTAGTAGGTTTGAGGTTAAGAAGAAGAATAAACATTCCTTAAAAGTTATAAACACATTAATTTTGCAAATCAGACTAGATCTAGTTTCTGCCTTTTTATGGACAGGCTTCATCAGTGATCTTCCATTAAATTGTATTATTGTTTATATTTTTATTGTCCGATTGTCTCTATATGAATAATTTCAGAAGTGATCAAACAGACATATACAAACACTCTACTTCAGATTTTCTCTGTTTATCTTCTTATTTCCTCCGTGTCACCTTTTCACAAATATTGCCACATTGACGTAAGTATTATTGAGTAATTTTTAACTCAAAAAATAAAAACACTCAAAACAGTGTTGCAAATTTGCTGGCTGGGAAATAAAAACCATAAAATATCAAATACTAGCTACTATTTATGGATTTAAATTTTTTTTTTTTCAACAAAACCATAAAATAATCTATGAAAAATCTCTATTATAAATCTATATAACGCGTAAAATAAAAATTCAACTAAAATGCTGAATAGGAGGTTTTGTTTATTGTTTCAATTTTGCCAACTAAGTAATGGAAATATTCTATACTATTACATTATATGATTTTCTTAACAAAAAATAACAAAATCAAATATAAAAAACTGTTGTTGACAATTTTTATATTAAGTTTTTTTTTTATAAACATTTTGCTTATCTAAACTGACAGATTTAAAATATTTAATTTAAAAATATTCACAATTGAGTTTCTGATATTTAGATGGCAATTTCAATTTTTTACTTACGTTTTTTTTTATATATTTCATTTTATTAATTTTGTTGATTTTTTTGAGATAAAAGTAACAAGAATTTTCAGAAAAATCGAAATTAATAAATATTTTATAAACACATAAAGTCATGACATAAACAATAGTGAAAATGTTTGTATAAGAATACAATTGAGAGCAAAATTGTTGGACAAAAAAAAATAACAACACTGATTAGTAGAGTTTTTCGAGAATATCTAAATCTATTATAGTTAATATTTCTATTTTGCAGATAAAAAAAAATACAAAAAATTTAAACAATTTCAAATAAATGATAACAAAATTTATTTTTACCGAATCTGTAAGTAAAATTTTAACATTTATTTTTAACTGAATATTCATTTGTTTTTAGTGATTTGTCAGTTGTTAAAATGACATTTGAAAACAAATTACGAAAAATCATTTCATTTAAATGAAAAGTAAGTTGGCCGGTTTTCGAATTTGTAGGAACTGATCCTAATTTGCTTTCAGAATTAATCACCTGAACTAATAATGTGACCCCGCATGGCATTAATATTTCCTTCTCACCGCTTTAGTATTCTTATTATTTATTCGTTCCTTTAATTTAATCATTGAATATTATATTAAAAACAGTTTCAATGGCATGTGATAAGTAGTTCTGTGATACTTTCTTTTGCGCTATTTCTATGATATGTTCTTTTGCGTTAGTTCTGTGACAGGTTCTTTTGCATTAGTTCTGTTATTTTGTTATTTTGCGTCACTTAATGAGATTGTTTCGTTTAACACAAAAGTGTTATAATTAACCCAGCAAAAAAAGAGATGCCGAAAGAGTAGAAAAAGCACTACAATTGATGACCTAGATCTAATTCTTTTTTAACACACACACTAATGATTTTAACATTGAGTTGTCATAGGAGAGGAGTACTCCCACTTCAACATTTTTTCAGTACTTTTTGAACGAGTGCAAAGGAAGCTCTTTTTCACCAATTAAAAATTAAAAAAAAATTCTTTACAAAAAAAAATTATATTTTTTTATTTTACAAAAGTTTTTTTATTGCCGCCACCGGGGATCGAACTTGCGACCTCACGATTGCTAGTCTAGCGCTCTACCACTGAGCTATTCTTTGATATGAAAGTTGACTGGCATAAAAACACCACTTTGTTAATGCGAGATATTGTTCCTTATTCTCTTCAATAAAAGTGCTTATTAAACAAGTGTAAAAGGTGCACTCCAATTCAATATTGGTTTCAGTACTATTTTTACAGGTACATAAATATCAATTTCTCGCCATTTTTTTATATATACATATTTTTAAAAAATTTAAAATTAAAAAAATATTGAATTTAAACAAATTAATTATAAATATTAAAAAAAAAAATTAATAAAATAAAAAAAATATTGGTCCCACCGGGAATCGAACCCGGGACACTCTGTTTGGAAATGCCAAATGATACCAAAATCACTTTTTACGATCACTTTTAGAGCAATTACTCTTTAGAAACAATACTTACGTGATTTTTTGGATGTGGTTCAGAAGTAATTCTAAAAAAGCTGTAAAAAGGTAATAACGGATACTTGGGAAGCAATAAAAGAAGTGATTTTTTGAAGTTGCTCAGAATAACTTCTAAAAAAGCAGTAAAAATACACTAACGGATACTTGTGAAGCATTGAAAGAAGTAGTTTGTAAAGCACTACTTGCAAGTTTTTTTGCTGGGAAGTTCTTCACGAAGCTGTGCTAAGTGTTGTACGTGCTGTATTATCCTAACAAAAACAGAGTTGTAAAAAATTTGGTTTTAAAATATATAATAATAGATAAAAGGACGGTACAACATTTGTATCAAGTGATATGTATAAATGTTCTAATAAAGAGAAATCCCAGCAGGAAAACATTGTCGAAGAGAAAATACAATTTTAACAACTCTGTTCTAAATAGGGCAATACAACACACACAATATTTAGTACGGCTCGTGAATTCCTATTGATAAGATTTAACTTCCTTTAATTTAATTTGATTTTTTTTAATTTTTTGCTAAATAATTGTGCTTTGTTATTAAACCCCACTGTTAAACTATAAATTTTGCGTTTAACTTATTATAATATTTATATATGTGCATTAGACCGTACCTCAAAAAAAGTTCGCCGTACACCGTCCAATCTAAATTATTTTTTCAAGGAGGTTTCAAAAAAAATTTAATTTTACCATTTTACAGTCGGATCTTAAAGTATGATACATCGACGTTTTGCTCTAAGGACCATTGACCTCAAGTATCCCGTTCTACTATTAACATACCATATCTCAGTTGCTACCACCCTAATGTCAGAAAATTAAAGCTCGCAAAAAATCATTAAACTTTTGCTAAGGAAGTTTTTCGATAAACCCTGCAGAAATTTTTTTTTAGTTGCCGAACGTAGGGGTCGCCTTTTTAAATTTTTTTCAGTGGATTTTTCGAGACAAAAAAATCGACATATCACACTTTAAAATCCGACTTTAAATGCCGAAGCTATAACGACAAATTGTAAAAGGCGACCCCTAAGTTCGGCAAAAAATTTTTTTTTTTTAATTGCATTGCAAAAATACTTTATATTTGAGGGTGTACCGCGCACTTTTTTTTTGCCTGTAAGGTGGTGCGGTCTAATATACAACTACCATTTTTTATTACTTTATAAATGATGTTTTAAAAATGTATATGTATGTATGTGTATAAAATTTGCTCGTACATTTGCTGACAGTTATATATTGTTATTGATATTTGTCAGCAAAAAAAAATATTTCGTTAACGCTTCATTGTTTTTGGTAATACAAAAATTTTGTTAGCAAGATAAATTGGTCGATGATCTACGAGTCTAAAACTTAAAGCCTTGGAATTATGTTGTATTTTATTTGGTTTGCTATTTATTTCTACTAATAGATTACATAGATTTCTTACTCTACTTCTTTTTATTTTAACAGCAATCACAATTTTTCACACACATTCAAATATTTTTTGTATAGGTATAGAATGTATCTCCAACACATTCTTATGGGTTACATTCACTGACAGCGAAGGTTAAAGAGTAAGAGATCCATGTAATCTACGGTTTCTATTTCATTCAACTAAATTAATTCAGTCAATGATGAAGAAAATTTTTAAAAACAAAAACAAAGGAAACGAAAACGAGAACAGTCAGCCTAAAAAAATAAAACAAGTTTAAAATGTACAACACATTAACAGTCTTTTAAATATAAATGTTGTACATAAATTTTGGAACACAAACACAAATTTGACTAAATGCATATAAAAGGTTGGTACCAAATCCGGTAATCCTATTCATCCAGTGCCGGTGTTCCATAATTATGTCAGAAGTTTTCACAATGCAAAATGCCAATCTACAATATACACATGGCCTGCAATCAAATAAAACTGTTTCAAAACAAATAAAAAAATGAAAGACGGGCATGCCAGAAAAACAACCCCAGCAAGAAAGAGATGTACAAGCAGTAGAGAATGCACTACAATTGATGTTCTAGATGAACATCTTCTTTAATAAAAACACTAATGTACTCCCACTTCAGTAGCTTTTTAGTACTTTTTTTCACAAGTGCATAAAAATCAATATTTCATAATTATTATTTTATTTATTTTTAAAAATTAAAAAAAAAACTAATTATAAAAAATAAACATATTGTTTGCGCCAGGCTTTAAACCCGCGATCGTCTGTTTGGAAAAATAACTGTATGCAAATCACTTAAGATCAGTGTTTAAGCAATAATGCTTTAGAAGCAGTTATTAAGTATTTTTTTGGGAAAGCTGTAAAATCTAATTAGCCAAAATTTAACAAGAAATGTACATATCTAGAAAATTGTTTTAGCGATTTCAAAATTATTTGTATATTCGATTTCAGCATACTAACGGTATTTCATTTATTTCGGTATCGATTTTTTTAAGTAACGATATTCAATTATTTCGGTAACGATAGTTTAAAGTTAATGGTAGTCAATTAAAACAGCCTGCTAACCCTAGATTTAGCTCAAATTTTGGTACAATATTCCGCCTAGATATCGGCGGAAATCCAAAATGTTATCCTCACTGCAATCCTAATTATACAAATTAGTTTTCCTAGACTTATAACATACACAATTTATATATGTATATACGTTCCATTAGAGCAAAAGGTTAATGTACACCTCTAACAAAAACAGAAAGGACAAAAAAACTTGGAGGTAGTTGTATGTATGGATGAATGTAAGTATACGAGTATGTTGGAATGTATTTTATATACAGACTAGTAAATCATTGCAAAAATGTAGCAAATAATAACAAATTGCCTGTTTTAAGGCGTTCGACCTACAAATGCGTTGATAATCGAAATGAAAACAAACGAGCAGGGCGTTAAAAATGTCAGTAGGTGTTTTGGATGAATACAAAATATAAAAATCACAAGTTAAAGTAAAAAACAGAAAACGAAATACACATTAAATAAAACAATATTTATAATGGCAGTCAAAATAATTTGGCAGAAGGGGAAACTAAAATAATTTGGGGAAACTATATACCCTTAAATTATACAAATACACTCAAAATAGTTTGTAGTTTAAATTAACTGAAAATGTAATTTAAAATAAATGAAAAATCACTTGAAAACCGGTCTACTGACTTTTCATTTAAATCAAAAGAACTTTTCATTTATTTTTAAATGTTAATAAATGAACAACAAAATCCTTAAAAATAATGATTTTTCATTTATTTCGTTATTTTAAATTTCAAAAAATTAACTACAAAATCCGTAAGAATAAACGATATTTAGTTTATTTATTTTTTTTAACTGACCTAGAAATCGAAAAGGAATTCTTTTTTTAACAAAACATTTTAAATGAAAATATTAACTGTAACAGAAAATCCGTATTTATATGTAATTTATTTTTTAAATAAACGACAAAAATAGTTTAAAAAAATATATTTCTTTGTATTTTAACTGAATAATCATTTAAAAATAAATGTACGGATAACTTTTTAAATAAACTACAGTCAGTTACTGTAATAATATTTTCAGTGTATAAATATTATACGATTTCGTTGGCTTAGTCGGCAAATCTGTCAAGTCCGTTTTTTTTAATTTTTCAGGAGAGACAAAAAACTGTCTAACTTTTTTTTGGGTTAACTTTTCTTAAATCTGTAAACGCAGATTTTTTTCTTCTTTAGTTCATCTTATTTAACCACAAAAAATTATAGAATTCCAGAATAAAAGTTGGCAGACTAATAGGCTCTTTTTGGACTTAGCACATTTGCTCTTTATAATTTTCTATTTTAAATGTGGACTTACCAGATTTTCTTTCAACTTTGTGGACTGAGCAGATTTTTTTTTTTTATTTTATTTTTATTTATGTCAGCAGAATCCATGACAATCGCCTATTATAATTTATAAATTAACAATGTTTTTGCTGAAAAAATTTATAAGTAATAGTTACCCAGCCAACATTTTTCTGAGCGCTCAGAAATTATGACTCATAAAAGACTCTGAAATACGAACATTTTCAGAGTGCTCAAATCTTAGAGTCATAAATGAAACATAATAGACTCCTATTTATGAGTGTATTCAAAATTTTTTCAATGCTCATGAATTACTCAAAAAATTGTCACAAATGGCTCATAAATGGCTCAGAAAATTCAAAATTTTCCAGCAATGCTCATAATTTGAAGTCTTTTATGAGTCATAAAAGTGCGCTCAAAACAGGCTTCATCGGTGAAGAAAAACACCCTCATATATCTATGATTTCAGAAGGTCTACGGGCTCTATTATGAGTCTTTTCGGACTCCAATTGTACACTGGGTACCTTAAAAGTTAAAATAACTAAATAATTATTTAGTTAATTTTTAAATAAACAAAAGTGGCATTTAATTCTATTGAAGAAATTTGTTGAAACAAAATGTGTGTTGTTTTCAGCTGGACTTAGCATGTGGTTTTCGATGTTTTTTTTTTTTTTGTACTTGACAGAATTGCTTACCACTGCTTACTGAACTCTCATAAGAAACAAAGTTCAGGGACTTGTCCTGGGATTTGTCTTGTGACATCTCACAAGGGGTCAATTTCCCCCTCCTATGACAACGTCATGTAAAAGTGACCAGTCTTTTTCATATAAAGTACATACTTGGTAATTGTAACTAGTTACTTTTGTTATTACATTTCTTATTACCTTTATATGGCGATGTCGCGAAAAATAATGAGTTATGGTTACACACCAGCATACGAAAAATCAAAAAATATATCGTTACCTATGTGCTTACCAGTACTGACAAAAATAAGGAGTTTAAAAGTAGATTTTCAAAAAAAATTAATTATATAAAAAAATATTTTTTATTGTATTTTTTTTTTTTTAATAAAATTTTCTGGTGCGGAATGTTTTAATGTATATATTCGGTTGATTTTAAGGAAAAAATATTGTGAGTGTACGTGTTTGTAATTGATTTTTACGGTATTACCAGAGAAGACACAAAAAAGCAAAATTCAATGTGTTTAAAACAAAAAAAAAATTTGTAAAAAAGCAAGGAAAAAGTAAAAAAAAATTGGGAAAACAACAGTTTTAAAAATAAAAATCAAAGTTAAGAGAAAAAATATTTTTTTGTGAGCAAAAAAAGTATTTTTGGGCAAACAGTCTTAAAAAAAGCAATTCAAAGCTCAAAAATCTTAAGAAAAAGCTATTTTAAAGCTAAAAAAGGGAAAATTCGAAAAAGCAAAAAGAAGCAATAAAAAGCAGTAATTAACACGTTGTGAAAAACTTTCTTTGCTTTCGTTCTAATCACTATAAATAGTGTTAAAACACAACGTACAAACACGTGCTTTACTATTTAAGGAACTATAGTTATAGCAACAACTATAACATAGAGAAAAATAATAGATTTGTTAAAAATATGAGATTTTTGATGTAATACATGAAATAAGTAACCCAGCCAGCAATTTCGGAGCGCTCATAAATAAGATTTTTAAATGGCTCATAGAAATGATTATTGTTTTTTTGAAAATAATCTTTTTTTTTGTAGAAAATATGAACCCTCAGAAAACAATCCAAAAAGTTGTCTCTACAATCTAAAAAGCTGTCTCAAAACGAGGGTTCATTTTTCGGACTCTAAGAAGATTCCAAATTTATTTAAATTTATGAAGAAAATTTCGATTTTATACGTTCTTTTTTCTGAGTCATTTCTGAGTACACAGGGGGCTCTTTTGGACGGACCACTTTCATAGGAAAAAGTGGAAAAATGTTTATGTTTTTGGAGCTCATTTCTGAGTCATTAATGATCATCTTTGTTTGCTGGGAAGTAAAAATGTTTGAGTTTACTTCTCGAAACGAGTTTCACTTTGGAGTTGACATAAATACAAAAACTAAAATCTACATTATTTATAACCTAGAGGGAACCCCATAATGACAAGCTGATGATAGTGATTGGTAGCACTTGAAAATGCATTAATTGTCAACAACTGGTTCAAGGAAAGTTTTTTCATAAGTTTTTTTTTCTATTTGTTATAAAATAAATTGTGAATTCTATTTACAATTTGATTTTAAAACCAAACAAAAATAATAATCATTCTAAAATTTACAAGTTTTAGCCCATTTCTAAAGCGATTCCTATAATTTAGTGTTGGCATCCATTAAAAATAGAACAAAGAAAACAAAACAAAATTTCGTTTAAACTTATTTAAAAGTGAATATGACCTAAAGCGTACTGTGGTGTAAATTAACCACTCTAAGCCTTAAGTAATAAATTCATACAATACATCTTGTTAAAATTTTAAATTAAAAAGTTTAAAGTTGAAATAACAAACTTTATACGGAACCGGTTAATTATGTAACTGCATCAATATGCAATTGGCAATTGTCATGACAATAAGTCATTATATACACTATATGCAAGTGCATTTGAAGTATATTTTGTAATTTAACACATACATACATGGCAGCAGATGGTAATGAGGTTTGAATTTTATAAAGGAAATATGTATGAATGTACAAGTTTGTTTTTTTTGTGATTAAGCGCTATCAAAAAGCAACAAATGAATAGTGATGGTAGTAAGTAGTGTTGTAAAGCTCGTTTGAATTATGATCCTATTTCCGTTAATGTTATGCACTCTAATCAACTTCCGTTTTATCTCAAAACACACACACACTCACACAAGCGCACATGCATACACACAAAATCAAATTTGAATTTCTCTAATATTACGTACACATACATTAACACAGTTATTTCTACTAATCTGCTATATGCTAAAATTGTTAGGAAATTATTATTTGCCATTTTCATTTGTATTTTATATTCTGTTGCTGCAATTGTTGATAATAGAGTTTTGCTTAGCAACATTTTTTTTTTTTTTAGCGGAACATACACATAATTTTTGTATTATTGAACAATAAATGTTGGCGTCACATGTCTAATTTTGTCATAGTGTTGAGTTGTTAATTTAGAACGATATTATGTAGTATAAATGGATTTTGTGATGTAGGTACATTCATTTAGCTGTTGTTAGTTGAGTATATGTATATATTGTATGATTATATGGTTTTAGTTTTCAAATTTTTATTTCCTTACTAATGTCAACTGTGAAAATTAGTCAAACATTAAATCGGATGATTGTATTTCAATTTCATAATAAATTTTAAATAAGTGATGGTTCATAGCAATGTCCTTTTAAATCAGCTAACATAATTGTCAGTAAATACACAGCGAAAAGAGATGCGTAATGACAACCGAATTTTTTTTTCCCCCATCCAATGGTGCAGTTGTGGTAACCGAATTTTTTAGTTGTGATTGCTGAAAATCAGTTAAGAACAGTAATTTCATTATAACAACAGAATTTCGGTTAACTCAAAAATTATTCGGTAGTCACAATCGAAAAATTCGGCTACCACAACCAAACCTTTCGATTGTCAAACAAACCTTTCGCTTGTCAGCACGTATCTATTTTCTGGATGTAGTTAAAATATGTAATAATTTTAAAAATGTTCAACTAACTAAAATGAAGCTTTTCTACACCCTTCATATTAGAAAACTTTAGGTTTTGAATAATAAAAATCTAAATTTTGGTCCCCGTGATAGTATTTGCTACAAAATAAACATCAACAAATACACAAAAACAACCACCCCATTCAAACAAATCTTGTATCCCAGTGAATTTTATTTTTTCAAAATAAATTTTCTTCAACTACAATACAACATCATCAGCGACACTAACTAGATTGAAAATTGCATACTTGCTTTCTATTTATATAAAATAAACATCATACATTGAAAATATCCTTCTTAAAAATTTGTACAACATTTTCATACTATTTATATGCAATATTGTTTGTGATTGTGATTTACAACACCAACACATACAACTTCATACTAAATTCATATTTACGTGATTTTTACTCGTTGAGTATTTTTCTACGTTTTATTTGGAAAACTTCTATAACAAGTTGATGTCAAACATGTTAGGTGTCTATGTAATATATTGATGTTCATATTTTGTTGTGACTGTTGACTTGAATTTATGAATATGAGGTAGTGTATTCTAACTAAATGTATTTCTCAGCAAAATTTGGTTCGTAAAATATTTTAGTCCTTGAAATACTTCACAGTGGGGCAGGATTAGGGTTTTTCTGTTCCCGGACTTTCCGATTTCCCGGGAAAGCAGGATTCATTTTGAAATTTCCAGGGATCCCGGGAATTTCAGCTCAAGAATAAAATAAGCGTATTTCATCGTTGGGGGTACGAGTAGTACGGTCGAGTACAGAGTACGGTCAAGCGCACATTTTTAATAATTATTTTTTTTTTTTGCAAAAAAAATAAGTAAATTTTAATCGTGTTATATCTAGTCGCTCAAGTAATTTTTAAAACAATTTTTTTATAAATTTTTTTGTGTTCAAAAAAAATTAAAATATAAGTATTTCAAATGTGCGGTTGAAAATCAATCTGACCCTACTAGGCGTATCCCCAAAGGTGGGCGATATACTTTTTTTGGCTCGATGTGTAAACAGCTTTAATACATCTTGGTTTTCATGGTCATTTCCTTATCTATTATTTACCAGGCAAGGAAAAATTCAGAATTTTATTTAAAGCTCCATAAATATTTAAAATTTTACTTTTGTTTAAAATAAAAATCACAAAAATGTGTGTATTTTAAACTTGGAAATAAAAATCTCAAAATTTAGAGAATTTTATTTTTAGCAAGTATTTGAATAATTCTTTTATTCTAAACTTGAAATCAAACCAGCAATTTCGCTTTTTTCTAATTTTTTTGGTGTTTGCAAATTTTATTAATAAGTTAATGTTTTTATATGGCGTCTTATATGCAAAATTCGCAATTTAACTGAATAGAAAAAAGTCCGTAAAAATTTAGTTAAAACTACTAAAACTTAGTTAAAAATGATGCTGCAGAAAAAAACTGCTAAATTAGCAGGTTATTTTGGCTATATATTAGTAATATAGGAACAGCAAAAATAAAACTATTAAATATACAGAATTTTAGTTATATTTGAGCTAAATTTTTGTTAATGGAAAAAAGCAAATTAACCTGCTAAAGTCAGCAAAAAATTTTACTAAATAATTAGTAACCTAAAAAAATCACCAAAAAATTTTAAATATTCGATTTTCTTTTTAAATTCCAATAAAAATCGAGCCTTTTGAAAACAGCAGTTTACAATTTTTTAGCATATATTTCTGTTGATTTTAGCAGAATAGACTGCTATTTGTATTCAACTAAATTTTGCTTAAAACGAGTAAAAATGTTAAAGTCGGCCATGCCGACTATACAATATCCTACACCAGTCTGGTTAAAAGCCAACTAATGTTTGGATCCGAAATTCGAATGGGTTAAAATGGGACTTGTGTCAAAATTATCTACGTATAAAATAATAAAAGAAGAGCAAATCGTAAATATAGCCCATATGGGCGATAGGTCCAAATATGGACCGATTCTATCTAGAATCTACCGGCTTTGTTCTCGCGACCATGTGAGTCAGCGAACCAAATTTCATTAAAATGTCTTAATATATGCGACCTGCACCGTGTAACCAAGCTAATTTTGGGGGGAGCCTTATATGGGCACTAGGTCTAAACATGGACCGGTGTTAACTAAAATCAATAAGCTTCGTCCTTGGGCCAACAGAAGTCTGTGTACCAAATTTCATCAAAATATCTTAATATTTGCGACCTGTAGAGTGCGCACAAGAATGCATGGACAGACAGACAGACGGACGGACGGACAGACGGACATCGTTAAATCGAAATAGAAAAAAAAATTCTGAGTCGATCGGTATACTATAAGGTGGGTCTACGACCATTATTTCTTGGTGTTACAAACATCAGCACAAACTTATAATACCCTATCCACGTAGTGGTGTAGGGTATAATTAAATATAGATGCTGAAATTTTTACAAGTAAATTACAGAGAATTAAAACGAAAATGTGATGATATGTGATCTCAAAAACGAACGAAAAATAATCATTTACCAATTAAAAGATCAACTTTACATTATTTCATTTAATTTGTGTTTTTTATACCCTACACCACTACGTGGTCAGGGTATTATAAGTTTGTGCTGATGTTTGTAACACCAAAAAATATTGGTCCTAGACCCCCCTTATGGTATACCGATCGGCTTAGAATTTTTTTCTTATTTCGATTTAACGATGTCCGTCTGTCCGTCCGTCCGTCAGTCTGTCTGTCTGTCCATGCATTCTTGTGCGCACTCTACAGGTCGTAAATATTAAGATATTTTGATGAAACTTGGTACACCGACTTATGTCGGCCCAGGGACGACGCCTATTGATTTTGGTGAACATCGGTCCATGTTTAGACCTAGTGCCCATATAAGGGTCCCCCCAAAATTTATTGTTTATACGCTGCAGGTCACAAATATTAAGATATTTTGATGATATTTGGTACACAGACCTATTTTGGCCGAAGGACGAAGCCTATTGATTTTGGTGAACATCGGTCCATGTTTAGACCTAGTACCCATATAAGGGTCCCCCCAAAATTGGCTTGGTTACAAACTGCAGATCGCAAATATTAGGATATTTTAATGAAATTTGGTGCGCTGACTCACATTATAGAAAATTTTGACACAATTTTTACCCATTTTAACCCATTCAAATTTCGGATCCAAACATTAGTTGGCTTTCACCCAGACTGGTGTAGGGTATTGTATAGTCGGCATGCCCGACTTTAACCTTTTTACTCTTTAAATTTTTGTTTTTTATACCCTACACCACTACGTGGTCAGGGTATTATAAGTTTGTGCTGAAAAAAAATATTGGTCCTAGACCCACCTTATAGTATACCGATCGGCTCAGAATTTTTTTTTATTTCGATTTAACTATGTCCGTCTGTCCTTCCGTCCGTCCGTCCGTCCCTCCATCCGTCTGTCTGTCTGTCCAATCATTCTTGTGCGCACTCTACAGGTCGCAAATATTAAGATATTTTGATGAAACTTGGGTCACCGACTTATGTCGGCCCAAGGACGAAGCCTATTGATTTTGGTTAAAATCAGTCCATGTTTAGACCTAGTGCCCATATAAGGGTCCCCTCAAAATTGGCTTCGTTACAAACTGCAGGTCGCAAATATTAAGATATTTTAATGAAATTTGGTTCGGTGACTCACATTATAGAAAATTTTGACACAAGTCCCATTTTAACCCATTAGAATTTCGGATCGAAACATTAGTTGGCTTTTAACCAGACTGGTGTAGGGTATTGTATAGTCGGCATGCCCGACTTTAAGCTTTTTACTCGTTTTTAGATTAAATTTAAGTTTTCTGATTCTAGTTTTTTTTTTTTTAATTTTAAAAATTCAATTTAAAATACGGAGAAAAATGGAAAATTACTATTTTTTCAATATGTTAGCCCATTCAGGTAGCCTGATAATCCATTAACCTTATAGCTTTAGTTTGATATTTCTTCGATACGGGCGCTTCCTCAACCATAAGCCCATGTCTTCAAAAATTTTCGTTACAAAAATATGTATGTATAACTACTACGTTAAAAGAGTAACGGATTTTAATATTGAGTTGTAATGACAAGTACTGCCACTTCAACATTTTTCAGTACTTTTTTAAACAACTGCAAAGAAAAACTCTATTTCATCAATTGACAGTAAAGAAAAATTAGCAAAAAAGATAATAAAAGTACTTATTAAACAACTGCAAATATGCACTGAAATTCAATTTTTCTTCAGTACTTTTTCACAAATTATTTAGTTACAAATATTAAAAAAAATAAAAAATATTGCTCCCGTCAGGAATCGAACCCGCGATCATCTATTTGAAAATAAACTGTATCCAAATCAATTATTGGTATGACTTTTAGTGCAACACTACTTTACAAGCAACACCTAAGAGATTTTTTGAATGTTGCTGAGAATGCTTTGGAAGCAATGAAAGAAGTGATCTTATTGAAGTTTTTCAGAATTACTTTTAAAAAAGCTGTTAAAACGGATGCTTTAGAAGCAATAGAGAATGTGGTTTGTAAAGCATGACTTCCATTTTTTTTTTGCTGGGTGGTTGATGTAGATAGCTCCATATGAATCTTTTTATGTTTCCGTGGTTTATGTTTTTATATATCTACAAATGAATTTGCCTATTTAGTAAATGTATGTTAACACTTTAACATCTAATGGTTATGCAGATATGACATGAACATAACAATATATTTATTTATGCATCTTTATGCATGATGCCGTTTGATTTTGAAAATTTTTAAATTTGTATTGTATTTTATCGTAGCTAAACAACTAATAAAAGTCTTTGGTTAATAAATACAACATAAAGCTTTTCTACTACTAACTATTGCTTTAGAAATTAGTACAAACTAAACAATTATTGGTGAAGTATCAAAAATTTCGTGCATTTCAAAAAGTATTCAGAAATTACCATCATTCAATTGAAATTCTTTATTAAGACTCAACAGAAAATCTCTTGTGTATTTCCTGTGCTACTTTATTATCATAGTGATACACATGAGAGAGATTAATCATGAGTAGGCCAACCAAAAAGAAGCCAGGGCATGTTTTTTATTTGAAGAGATAGAACAGTTTAGATTAAATACAAGGTCTGATCTTAAAAATATAAGAATTTTAAGCTATATTTTTGTAGCTTTTTTTTGCTTATTTTATCTAATTTTGCTTGTTTTTGCTTATTTTGCAAATATTGGCTTATTTTTGCTATTTTCTTTGAAAAATAAGAATAATAGAGCATATTTTTGCTTTTTTTTCATAAAATCAGTCATTTTTTAAATTATTTTCAGTCGACATAAATTTTTTTTATTTAAAATTTGTTTTTTTAAATTTATTTTAAATTAAAAAATCTCTTGTTAAAATAAACTTTTTATTTTTCCAACCTGAATTCTAATAGTAAAAATATGACAATGACGATTTCCTTAGGCAAGAATGATTTTAGCACATTTAATTCTTTAATGCATTTCCCGATGAAAATAAATTTAAGAATGTCACAACTTTGTCTGATTCCTGAAGTTCCAAGGAATGTAGCATTGTATTAAATAAAAAATTTTAATTTTATGAGGATTTTAATGAAGGAGTGATGAAGTTTAAGGGCTTATTTTTGCATTTTAACTGCTTATTTTACTGTTTTTTCGAGCTTTTTTAAGAGCTTAAAACATTGCTTTTAGAGCTTTTTTTTTTGGTTGCCCTAATCATGAGTAATACTATGCGTATATTTATTATAGTAAATACAAATTTATTAATCTTACGCCCTGTTGTATAGAAATTGTCTTGACTAAAATTGTGTGCTGCGGTAACAAATACAAATGAAAAAAATACCATAAAGTTACTAAATCAAACTATTATGTTTGTATAAAATAATTCAACACCAGTAAAAAATTGATCTGGGTATTATAAAAGAAAATAAAAAACGCATGTACAAAGTAGTAATACACT
The DNA here is from genome assembly GCA_949987735.1 of Leucophora obtusa. Lineage (NCBI taxonomy): Eukaryota > Metazoa > Arthropoda > Insecta > Diptera > Anthomyiidae > Leucophora > Leucophora obtusa. Next base: position 362,611,500 of record OX465295.1, read on the forward strand.
TTATTACATACTTTACTTTACACTCTATACATACTACCCATTTACAGTTTTATATTCCCCTTAAGTTGGTATTTAACTTAGAAGAAAAAAAACCATAGAAAATTGTGTGTAGTTATTTTTACAAATTGGCTTTTTACAACCGAAAATGGATATGCACTCACAACAACACTCACATACAGTTGCATACACTAATAGAAAAAAGTCCGTAAAAACTTTTGTTAAAACTACTAAAAATTAGTTAAAAATGATGCTGCAGAAGAAAACAGCTAAATTAGCAGATTATTTTTGCTATATATTAGTGATATGGGATCAGCAAAAATAAAACTGTTAAATGTACAGAATTTAAGTTATATTTGAGCTAAATTTTTGGTAATGGAAAATAGCAAATTAACCTGCTAAAGTCAGCAAAAAATTTTGCTAAATAATTAGTAGCCTAAAAAATCACCAAAAAATTAAATATTTTTGAAGTTTTTTTCGATTTTTTTTTAAATGCAAATAAAAATCGAGTTTTTTAAAAACAGCAGTTTAAAATTTTTAGCAAATATTTCTGCTGATTTTAGCAGAATAGACTGCTATTTGCATTCAACAAAATTTAGCTTAAAAATAGCAAAATTTTTGTAGATATAACAGTTAATTTTTGCTGTTTTTAGTCTACTAATATTTAGCAAAATTTTCTGCAGATTTTACAGTAAAATTTTCTATTTTCAATTAACTAAAAGTTAACTTAAATATAAATTTTGTTATTCTTATTTTACTAGTATTTAATAAAAAAAAAATCTGCTAATTTTAGCAGTTTTTTCTTTAGCATCATTTGTAACTAATTCTAAGTAACTTTTTCTGCTATTTTTACAGATTTATTTCTATGAGTGTAGGTATATGTAATTGTGTGTTCGTTTTGAGTGTGGTATGATCTAGAATACAAAATACTCTCAAAGTCACTGTTAACATTGTTTATGCACATGACCTGCATAAAGTTTGTTTTTCATTTTCCTCATTTTTTTTTTTTCATTTTCAACTACTACTAGTATAGCTACATTTAAAATACACTATAAAACCCTATATTAACCTATAACATGCGTTTTTACCTTCTCAACTTACAGAAACACACGCACACTTACAATTACTTCTCATCTCATACATATATACATACACACATACGCGCATATATACATACAAATGTACATATATATAGCTACATTTTAAATACAAAGTTAACATTTGTTTCGCAATTTTCAATGTTTCCGTTAGTTACACGCTGTCATGTCACTTTCCTGTCGTTTATGTCAATGTTACGCACCATCATCACTAGATTGCAAGTATTGTTCATAGTCGTTTGTATTTAGTAGTGGTTGTAGTTTATACTATAAATTCAGATAAATTCATATACATGTTACAAAAACAACATCAACTACAATACATAAAACATGTGCTTGTGCTATTGCTGTCTCTATACACTTTATTCTATGTCCACTTTCTCACACACACACACACACATACACATAGACTAAAATTACCAAACTATCAGGCTGATAGTGCAACTGTTTCCGCTTCCGTTGCACTTTGTGATGCTTTGAGTCTAATTTTCTGTGTAAATTCAAATTTGATTAGTTGTCGTTATGTCAAGAGTCAAACAACCAACACACTTACAAATACACAGAAATACTTATGCCCAATAAACATTTGAAAGATATGTTGAACATCATGGACAAGATATTAAGGACAATATCTTCCTTTTGTCGTCATCAAAAATTTATCAAAGTTGTATTTTGAGCATACCTTCTTTTTATCAGCTGGAAGATATCTTAACAATATTTAAAACTAATTTATTACGAAGAATGCATTTTAATATCTATTGAAAGAGAAATAAATAAATTGTTTCAAAATTGTATATCAAAACAAAAAAGAAATAGAAAGCAGCTATATTTAATCAATCAGGAATCGAAAAAATTAACTTTGCGATTTTCATGAACACAGATAAGAATAGTCTGTAAATTTTATTTAACCTTTTGTAAATGCAATTAAAATATTTTGTAAATGCAATTAACCTTTTTGTACAAGATAATACAATTAAACTTTTAGTTGAAATTTAGCCTACAATAAATTTTGAAAATACAAACATCATGTTTGTTACTTGACTGTTGAAATTCAAAGTAAATTTTAACGAACGATGGTGTCATACCGAAAAACGAGTTTAATGAAATTTAAAACAAAATTCAACAATCGAATTTGTTGCTTTTAATTTATTTTTTAATTGAAAATACCCCTTGAATAAAGAATGCTTATTTTTTACCAATATATATGTTATATTTTTAACTAAACATACAAAACACTTTTTATTTAATAAGTTTTTTCTTACTTTTTATTTAATATCAGCAAATTGAGTATTTTTTTTTTAGATTTTACGCGTTCATAAACGAACTAGTTCTATTGATCGATTCACTCTTTTGAATGATATCAGCTAGATCATCACTACTCGGTTTAGGAACAATTGTTTGTATCACTTTTCAATAAATTGTTTGAAATTTAAATCTTTTTTTTTTAGAAAATAGTAATATTAGGCTTTTTTAGCTTAACTCAATTCCTGTGTTCATATTTTCACAAAATTTTATGATTTTTTCACATTATATTATCGAATATGTATTGAATTTTGATAAAAATATTAAATTTGGTTAATTAAAAAACAAAATGTGAATTTTTTAACAAAATAAAATAAATCAAAAATAAATCCAGTGATTAAACAAAGGCCTAATTTTTTTCGAAATTATTAAGAAAAAACACTCAAAGTTAAAAAAAAAACAACTTTTTCACCAAAATCATTTTTTTTTATTTTGAAAAAAATACGTAAAAGGTGAGTGCGTAAAGAGTTGTGAAACGAACAAACTAGTTCACGACACGCAGTTCAGTCATAGCAAAAAAGAATGATTCGAACAAAATAATTCAATGACTCGAATTGACGATAATGATCGATTCAACATAGAAATTGTTGAAATTCAGTTTGATTGAAAAAAACAAGCTTGATTGAAAAAAACTTGGAAACTTGTCATATCAACAAAATATTTAATTGATACAATTAAAAATGTTGTTAAAATAAAAATTGAACGATTATTTTTGTGATATATTTATCCGTGAAGCTATAAAGTCTTTTCAGAAAATAATAAACAGCAAAAAAATTCACATTGCTCGAAAGTATTGCTTTCGAGACATGTTTCTATAGCAATATGAAGACGATTGTTGCCGCAATAAAATTTTTCATTCATACGATTGGAGAATTCTCTTAATATTGCCATGTTTGCTGGGTGTACGCACACATACACACACACACAATATCAAATTATGGTATTTTTCTGGGTAATTCTTTTTTAATACCTCATTTTTTGTTTGTTGATGCCGGAAAATTAAAATGCCTTTGTTTTTTGATTTCATTAATGATTGATTAGAAAATTTAGTTGAAGGTTGTGCTCTAATATTTTAATGGGTATAATCTTTAGTTTTTTTTTAAGAGAAAGTTTAAACATGTTACGTTAGAGTGGACGAAAAAGTATAAAAGTTAAAATTCGCTGTCTCCACAATGTTACCCCTATGTCAACCGCAGTTCAATCCCAAGGTTTACATGGACAGACGGACGGACCGACGAATAATGCTAAATCGACCCAGAAAGTGATCCTGAGCAGCGTTGCCACAATGGAGATACAAAATTACCCGCAAGTATAGACAAAATTACCCACATTCATACACTAATAGAAAAAAGTCGTTAAAAAATTTAGTTAAAACTACTAAAAATTAGTTAAAAATTATGCTGCGGAAAAAAACTGCTAAATTAGCAGATTATTTTTGCAATATATTAGTAAGATATTAACAGTAAAAATCAAACTGTTAAATATATAGAATTTTTGTTATATTTGGTTAAATTTTTGTTAATAGAAAATAACCAATTAACCTGCTAAAATCAGCAAAATAATGACAGCATAAAAAATCGCGAAAAAATTTAAAATTTTCGTAGTTTTTATAGATTTTCTTTAGGTGCAAATAAAAATCGAGCATTTGGAAAACAGAAGTTCACAATTTTTTTTGAGCAAATATGTCTGTTAATTAAACATGATAGGCTGCATTCAACTAAATTTAACTTCAAAATAATAAAAATTCTCATATATTTAGTTAGAATATTGTTCTACCTCAAGTTCAAATTCTAATATGATATTGTCATATTAGATTTTATTTGTTGTTTCAAAAAGGTTGATAATTTTCATGATAGACAATACAATTGTTTCGTGGGCATCACCCCAACTCATCAGTTGTCCGCAATAAGAAAATGATGATTGGAACACACAAACCGAGACATTACATAAGGTACAAAAAATTAACGGGACTAGAATTTTGTACTTTTGTATATGAACTGGCTGATTTGGTAAAACCAACCATAAATCAACATTTTTTTAAAGCAACAGTTAAATAAAATCACCCTTTTTTTGTTCAACAATTATTTTATCCACGAAACTAAAAATTACCCTCGATTTGGGTAATTACCCGTATTGTGGCAACACTGGTCCTAAGTTGATTGGTATATTACCGTACCACGGACAGGTATTTTTGGTAGCTGCCAATCGCGATTGATATTTAAAAATCTCGGGATTCGAGATGTGAAAATCATAATTTTTCAGAATCCCGGAATTTTATGGGATTTTAGGATTTTTCGTGATTCCGGGACTAAAATTTTCAGAACAACTAAAAATCTACGGTAAATTACTTCACAGACGAGGTACAGTCTAAATTGTTAAGTAATATTCCTTGATTGCAAGATCTTAGTCATTAATACGACATGATGGGTTAGGGTGTAATGCTGAAATAACAAGTAATCGTTGTAAAAGTTCTTTGCTTTCGTTCTAATGACTATAAACAGAATCAAAAGCTTGAATGTTAAACACAAAATACAAACATTTGCTTTACTACTAAAAGAACTTTGGTTAAAGCAACAACTATATTTGAATTTATTTCTCATCCCGTTTTTTACTAGGGAGTTTACGTAAATATAAAAACTTGAATATACATTATAATCTAGAGAGAACTCCATAAAGACAATTTGATGATAGTGCTTGGTAGTAATTGAAAATGGATTAATTGTCAACCATTGGTTCTAGGAAAGATTTTTTTCTCTATTTATTGTAAAATGAATTGTGAATTCTATTTGGAACTTATCATATTTGATCTTAAAACCGAACAGAAATAACACTCATTGTAACAATCTTCAGATCATCTAAAAATCTACGGTATATTTTTCCTTATATTTTACTATCAACATTTAATTCAAAATTATTTAAAAGTTCCTATTTAGATTAATAATACATATCGTCGCTGCGCCTAAGAAATTAGCTAATTGTTTTCATAAATTATTTGTGGAGCACCTACATTAACCCTTTATTTTGTGTCTTGGCTACGTTTTTTGGGAGTAACTCTTTTTTAAACGGAATGTTTGGAGTTTTATTTATATATGTACAAAAAAATTATTTGAAAAAAGTTTCGCGAAAGGCTGAAATAAAGCTATTTTGTAGGTCTCCTCACAAAAAGTTTTTCGACAAATAGCTATTTTCTTAGGCGCAGTGACGATAACGTCAAATGTGGGCTTTTGACAAAGGCACTTTAGTCAACTAAAGAAAAAGTTTCAGGATTTTTGTAGTCAATAAAACTTCTGAATACGCATATTTCTGTATGGTTCTTATGTTCCATTGATCAACTTATTTTAAAATGACAAAAGCATTCAGTTCATGTAAACCACTAGGCGTTTTTATTTCCGCGATTTTTTCCATGCAAAAACTATGTTTTAAAAAGAAAGAAATAAATTAATTCAATACTTTTTATTTAACAAAATTTTTTAAAACAAAAAGTTTATTTTTCGATCTACTGTCACAAATGATACGAGAAATATTATTCATGTTTAAAGATTTATTATTATTTATTATAAAAAAAAAAACTCAAATGTTATTTTCAAAAAAAAAATACGATCTCTATATGCAATTTTTCTATCGTATATACTCGTACACTAAAAAAAAATCAGCAAAAAATATTGCTGTGTTAGTAAGTTTTTAGTCAGGAGCGTGCTTGCAAAAAAGTTGGTAATTTCAGCAAAAGGTGTTTGCTGGAAATCAGCGATTTGATTTTTACCAAAAAAATAGTAATCTCAGCAACAATTTTGCTAACACTTAGTCGATTGCAAATGAAAAAAATCCTTGCTAAACTCACTAAACTTTTTGGTAAATATTAGTAGATTGAAAAAACTCAAAAAATTTGTAGAGAAATTTTACTTTAGTTAACTTATTTGCTAAAAATTTAAATATAGAAATTGTGTATTGTTTTTTTTTAATATTATTATCATTTCCGTTGTCTGTACTACTACATCCGGACAAGCTGCGACATCTTGTATATCTGGTTTTTGTCCACGCTATAAATGCGGTTATCAGCACAATTTTTGTAGCAAAATAAATTAGTAAAACATTAGTTCAAAATTAGTTTAGTGCTAAAAAAATATAACTAAAGCTTTTGCCGAAAACGGATTTTCAGCAAAAAAAATTGCTGAAAACTAGTACACTTGATATACAAGACGTTTAACTAATTTTTCTACTAACTTATTTTTTTTGAGTGTATCCTTACCAGCGTTAAAGTATTTTAAGTCTAAAAATTGATTATAAAAAAAAATTTTAATCTAAATATTACTTTATATTTAAAATAATAATAAAAATAAGCCAATATGGTAAAGCATTTTTTTTTTTGTTTGTTTTGAAATATTGGAAAAGTAACTAGTTATTTGAAACTCATTATTATATGTTTTAAAATAATGTGAAAAATAACTCGGTGCCATTACTGACAGTCCAAAAGATAATGAAATGTTAATTGGACTTTAAAGAATGGATATATTTTTTGCAAGAGCTTTAAATTCTCCGAATTCGAACAACTTTTTTCGAATGCATTGACAAAATCTCAGATTTCTTTTTTAATATAGTTTTGATATTGCACTTAAACTTCTATAACGTCTGTAAACAGATTGACTGTTCTTAAGCCGAATTATAGTCGAAATAGGCTTTGAGGCATTCTATGCGCAAAATGGCTGTAAACTAGTGTTTTTATTGAATCTTTTGTTTTTTTATAATTTCAGAATCACCTCAACAACAATATCAACAACAATCGAATAAAAATCATCCTAATGGTAGTATAATGACTGGTCTAGGTACCATGTCACATCATATACGAGCACCCAGACCCCCTACAAGAACAGCCTCCTCAACAACAGCACAATGTGGTGCTGGGGGCGGGAATGGTGGAGGAGGTGGAGGTGGTATTAATATTGGTGGAAATTCTAGTTTAATTGATCAAACTCCCTCAAATGGTAGTAGTAGCAGTGGTGTTAGCAGCGCACCTTCATCTAAAGGCCACTCACATCATCATGGCCATACGCATTCTCATAACGCAACAGCGGTTGATAATATTGGTATGACGGCCACATCATCATCAACGGGTGGTGCGCCACACCTGCAACAACAAGTGCCACAGGCGGCCATAGATGAGATGCGCGTCTGATAGGTATCGGTGTTCGAACTAGATTTATAGTCTTCTTGGTAAGTAAAAAAGGAGAAAATTAAAATCAAACAGAAACAGAAAAAAATTTTGCATATTTAAATGAAATACAAATAACCTAAAGCTTTGACAAAAAAAAAAAAGTGTCAAAAGGAGATTTTCATTTATTTAACTTTGCCATTATACAGTCACGTTTCTAATTAAATGCAATTACATGCTAATAGTGAATGCCTTTGACTTTGTTCTTGTTGCAAACAAATTGTTATAAGTACGTAAGTCTTTATGATTATTAAAATTATCATCATCATGTTGACGTTTATAAGCTTCACTACTTTTGTCACATTTTAATATATAATTTCCAACAAAACCGTATTAAAAAAAGTAACAAAGGAACATGATTCAATTTCATAGTTAGTTGCATAAATTTATAGATAACCCTCGAATTGTGCATTTAAATAAAACCGAAAATGCTTCGGTTTCATTTTTGTTTCCTTTTGTATTTTGTACAATACTTGATATTTCGGAAATTTCCGAAAATGCTTCGGTTTCATTTTTGTTTTCTTTTGTATTTTGTACAATACTTGATATTTCGGAAATTTCCTATTAGCACTCAAACGATGTGTAATTTTATGCTGCTTATGGGAAACGCTGATTACGGATATCAAAAAAATTTTCCAGCATACTTATAGACCTCTACAAGCGTTTGAAAAATTTGATTGTTTTTTGCAAAATGTGTTTCAATCGTTTTGAAAAATAAAGCTAATTGAGAGAGATATTCAAAAAAATTGCATGAAAAGAGATATTTTAATAAAACTAAAACAAAAAATTTCCAAATCAGCACTCGACTATTGCGCACAGTAAAAAATATTTCTAAACCACAGGTGGCGGTCTAAAAGTACATCAAAAAAATAATTAAGCATTTTTCCAGTAATATACTTGGCAACTGCAAAATGTACACTGGAGCACCCATAAAGTCTGAGCTGTAAATGAATCATTTATTGTTTTATTAATTCGCGAATTATTCATGCATTGAATTAGCAAAATTTTGAATTAATTCTATTCCCAAAAATCACGAGTAGCATGAAATTTGAATCAATTGGCAAAATGAATTGCAATTCATTTGAATTGAATTGATTTTGAATTAATTCAAATAAATTAGAAAAATGAATTGCAATGAAATTATTAATTGCTTCTTGAATATTAAATGTGTTTTTGTAGTTCAGCGTATGTCAAAACCAAAATAAGTAATTCTTGAAGAAATTAACTCCAAACACCCCATGTTTACTTTGATTGCAATTCATTTTTAATACATTTGAATTAATTCAGAATCAATTCAATTCATTTCAATGGGAAATGAATTGCAATTAATTTTGCCAAATTCATTTGAATTGGAAATGAATTGCAGTTCATTTTACTAATTCATTTTAATTAGAAATGAATTGCAATTCATTTTCGCCAAATTCATTTGAATTGATTCAAATTTCATTAAATTCTTTTCCTTGTTAAAAAGAATTAAATAAAAATTTAGCTAATTCGTAATGAATTGAAATCAAAAAAGAATGATTCATTTACAGCTCTGCATGAAGTATATGGAATTTGTGTTATTTTTTCAAATTGGTCATCTCGGATTAAAACAGGCCAGTCACCCGCGGCATTTAGCCCTAAAAATGGACTAATATTAATGCAAAGCTTCTTTGCGCTATAACTCTTAAAGTAAAGCTTTTACAGAAAAATACTACATGGGCATAATGAAGTGGCTAGCATTATTTTCATACACACTTGATGTATCAATAATTTAAGTGTTTAAAATCAAAATTTGTGTTTAACCAAATAAATCACTTTGATTTTATACACTTAAATCAAAAATGTGTATGAAAAAAATGCTAGCCACATGATTGCCTGTAGAAATGCTTATTTAGTATTTCTCTGTAAAACCTTTACTTTAAGAGTTATAGCGCAAATAAACTTTGAACTATTTTAATCCGAGAGGGTCAATTTTCGCGGGAATATTTTCTTTTACGCCCAATCTACTGAAAAGTGCGTGGCGAAATAAAAAAAAATGAGCGCCAATCTGAATAAGCACGAAATTAACTCTGAAACTTATTTTAAGTTCTGGCTTATTTCTGGCATTGAACTTCAATTTTAAACTTTGATATCTTCAGAGACTCATAGTAGAATTTCATGACAAATATTTTTGTGGAACATTTTTTTTTTCCAAGCATAACAGTACAACGCCTACAACAGTTTATGGATCTTTAAACAAGGAACAAATAAAAAGTGTATAGTTACACTGTACAACAATTTCGAACATTTTCCAAAATTACAGGGTTCTGACAATGGATTCTGGTAGAGGAGATCAAAAAAATATACGTGTGCCGGCGTTTTGAAAGATCACATCGGAATTATAATTTAGTGGGGGGTTAAAGTTTACCCCCCCCCCCTTTTTTCAAATGTTTATTGTGAATCGGCATAGGAAAGCATGTGAATATTCCATTTTAGGTATAGGATGTATTCAACGAACTTATGTAAAACACTACGAGAAATATTTTTGTGAAACATTTTAACCCTCTAACTCTTCAATTAAAGGGTCTAAATGTTTTTAAAAAGGAACAAAAAAAAGACCAGTAAGTTGTTTAGGAGGACGATGCGATGGTATGTTTTTCTGCAGTTAGATCAGAAAAATGTAATAATGGAGCTGGAAGAACTAATAAAAAACTTTCAAATTTCCACAAAGGATTGTAAAGTTTAAGTTCAATCGGAGGTTATATTTAACTCCTTATTTAAAAATCTAAATAAAGTGCGTTTAAAGTGACTTCATCCACCCTAACAAACATCACTGTACCACTTATCTCCTTATTTATGAATGCTCCATTTTTTTAATTTTTATAAAATGAAAAAAAAAACAAAGTGGCCAAAAGTGTTAGCATGCAAATTGTAGTGCTATTTCTTATCTTTTTTTAATATTCTTATATTTTTTTGTTGCATAAAACATTCTTGTTTTTCAAATGATGTTTTTTATGCAATTTTTCCCCTTCATTTTCTTTCAACTACTTCATTCATTATCTGTTGCGCTTGTATGCACTTGACTAGTTTTATATTTGCATTTCCGTTGTCTTGTCTTGTCTTGTCTTAACATGTTCACACAAACACAGAGGCTTTCGTTTTTTTCACATACACATATCTAAATAGAAAAAAATGTAAAAATGAAAATCATTCAGTCAGTTTTCTTATCAATTGAGTTCACTGACAAGAAATTACAACAATTCGAAATGTTTTGTATGTGTATGTGTGTTTTGTTATGCAATGTAGGTTGATTTACTTTAAATGTTTCTTATATTGATGAAGAAGATGAAGAGAAATATGAAATATGTTTACTATTCATACAGGTTCAAAATTATTCTGAGAGATAATCAAGGTGGAAGATTTTCTAAGAAGTTTGTTATAAGAAAATTCCATTTAATTTTTTCATTGTGACCATGAATTCGAGAGTAAAAGAAAAACTATTATAGTATATGACTTCTTATAAATCAAATAAAAAATGTATACCAGAATTTATAGTTCATACTTAAATGAATTTAACACTATGCTATTGAAATTGAAGCCGATTTGACTAAATGAAGAGTATTGAAGTGCTGTATATTCTTATACTGTGCGAAATAGTGCTTATAAATAACCTAAATATGTAGAGTCTCTGACACTAAAAACTTAATGTTAACTAAAAAATCGTCCTTATTCGTTTCGCTTACCGGCCAAGATAAAATCTATAAAAACAAATTCGAAAAAAATCAGTCAAAGATTACATTAAGACATTAGAGTCAGGTAAAAATTATATTAATACATAATCCAATTATATTTTCACTTAAAATATTTTGTAAGTTAAAATGGCAACAAATACAATTTAAAAGAACTGAAACGTCATTTTAAAACCAGTCTACTTACTTTTCATTTAAATCAATGGTTTTTATTATTTAGTTTTAAATGTTGTTTAAACAATTGAAAAATCAGTTAAATCAAATGAATATTCAGTTAAAAATAAATGTTAAGGCACATTTACACGCGAGAGAAAACTGCTAGGGATAGAGCATAAAAACAACTCTAAATAGCTTAAATAATTCAGAATAGAGCTACTTAGAGTTATGTTTTGCTCTATCTCCAGAAGTTTTGTCTCTCGTTTAAATGTGGCTTTAGATTCTGCAAAACTAAATGTTTATTCATCTATTTAAAATCGTTTAAGTTCTTTTGTATTACTTTCGGTTTTTAATCTGCAAAATGTAGATGCACACACACACTACAAAAAATGTGTGGCAACATTTGCGAAAAAGGAAACACGGAGGAGATTGGAAGATAAACAAAAATCTAAAAATAGAATGTTTGTATGTGTCTGTGTTTGATCACTTCTGAGTAAAGAAAATAACAGAAAGCAGAATAGGAAAGAAAACAATGAATTAGTTACATTGCATTGAAGGCCTTACTTGGGTGAGATGGCTAAGCTGTCGTCGCAGTTCAGTATAGTTACGTTTGTAATGTGAGGACATGTTTCTAATCTTACAGCCGACGGATTGTTGAAAAAATTATCATATAGACAATAAACATATAAACAATTAACAATTTAATGGAAAATCACTGAAGAAGTGTGTCCCCATACAAAAAGGCAGAAACTAGATCTACGTTGCTTTTCCTACGAAAAGTCTGTGACTCTTAGTTGCGACTGTATTCCTTATGTATTTGTTATTGCAAAGTCACAATAAATTATATTTATTTAAAACTTTTGTTTGAAAACTTCAAAAAAATTAAGAATTGGTATCGACACAATCATAACATTGACAAATACAATTTGAATTTTTTTAATTTTATTGTTGTTTTGTATGAAAAGTTATGACTCTCAGTCTTAAAAGTAGTCTTATGACGGTCACAATGAGCCACAAATAGGAGTAGGCACCCTAGTCTCATTTAAAATTTCAATGTTTATAATTTTTGGAGAAAACGGTTTATTCTTCTTAACCTCAAACCAACTTAAACAAAAACTAGTATTTTCTTATTAAAATTCCATACAAATTTTGAATGAACAACTAAAATTTTTTAAAAACTACTAGTTTTTGTTTGTAGCGTAAATTGGGCTTTATTTATACGGAAACAATAAACCACAAATTTCCGTTTTGTAAACAAATTTTTATTTTATTAAACTACAAACATTAAACTACATAATACCCAGCAGAAGTTACTGCTTGCTTGGAAGCAGTTTTGTCAGGGAAAGTTGAGCAGTGAAGCGATTGCATTATTGATGGTATCATGCCTGATTTTTGTTCGAGATAGCTCGCGTTAAAGCACTTGTTTCAAGAACCGAAAAGACATGAATTCACCGCTTTTAATTAGTGCTCCTGTTTTTCTTTTAAAATGTCGATAATACATGCCTTCTCGGAAGTGCATATTATAAAGCTTTTCAGCTATTTAAAATCATGCCGTGAAGAGAAAATGACTCTTATTTTCAGTAAAACTTCTTATTTTCATTAAATTAACTTTTTTCCGCATTTTAAAAAATTTTGATAAAAGAACCGCAAAAATATTTAAGCAACCAAAATGTATTGCTCATTTCATGCCTTTTTGAAAAGCGCAGCAAAAAGTGATGTAAACAATTAATCAACTTAGGCCTTTCATTTGTACTGTTTGTGAAGCTATACATTTTTAGAAGCGGTAAAAGTAGCAGTAAGGAAGCAGTAAACGGTTTTAATGCTTCCACATTTTGCTTTTTAATAAATCTAAAAATTAGTTCTAAAAGTGCTCAACAGATGGGATTAGATTCTCCATATTTTAAAAAGAATTTTCTGTCCGACACTTCTTCATACTAATTTTTAATACCGAATTCGATGATGAAGGATTTTACTTTAACTTTTAAGTTTTAATTATATTTTATATAAAACAGCGATATACAGTCTGCCTTTTCAGTTTTATCACTTCAATTTATATTTTTACACAATTGAAAAATTCTATTGCAATATTTAATATTTACTGATTGGATTTAATTAAATTACTTACAATAGAGTGAAAAATTTCAGCTATTTCTCCATGTCCAAGATGGAAAATATGTATTTGGTGAGGTGTAGTTTTTTTTTCCAAACATATTTCATAAAAAAAATTTTATAAAAACCTTTTATTTGTTAGTTTTTCAATTTTTTTGTTTCTCTTTTAATTTTCATTCGTATTTTTTTCTGACATTAAATTAATAGGCTGTTTCATATATTTGTGCTTTTATTGTGGATTTATTAAATACAGCTTTTGTTTTGGATTTAATAAATCCCCTTTTTGTATGAAAAATTCTAAATCCAGGTGAATAAAAAAAACGCTAAATATTTCTATATATCGATTAATCGCCTCTATTTCTGTAAATGTCGAAACACACAACGAAAACTAGTAGTTTTTTAAAAACTATTAGTTTTTAAAAGCTATTAGTTTTTAAAAACTTTTGGTTTTTGAGTCAAAATTTTGTATGGAATTTGACAGAAAAATTAAAGTAGTTTTAAAAAGGACTAGTTTTTATTTAAGTGTAAATATAGTATGAAACTCAAAACTACACAGGTATTATCCCAGAAAACTACTAGGATAATACCAAAAAATAAAATCCCAAGTCTGCGCCAACGTTGGGAAATAAGTACGGCCAAGCGTTTATTGGTGTTATCATTTCGGCAACATGTCAATACAGTGAAAGTTGAAAATCCGACGCATTGCCAGTACATGTACTACCGTCTTCAATACCGGGCCGACTTTGTGCCGTTTGTATTTTTCTATTTGGGTTCATATATTTTATGAATCTAGTTTTAATGAACCTTTTAATAAATAAAATGAATTTTTTGGCAATATTTTATAAAAAATTCAATTATTTCAATGAAAAGTTTCAATGGAGGAGTTCAAGTGAAACTTCATTGGTTTTATGCAAAAATTCATTAATAACATGCAGATAATTCTCTCAGTTTAGCAAAAATAATTTGCTAATTTAGCACTTTTTTTTCTACAAGCTTTTTTTAATAGAGAAACTCTTTAACTGTAAAGATTTACTTTCACTGTACATCTTTAACTACATTTTCTTTTGGAAGAGTCCCCAGAATCCTCCAAAAAACACAAAGATTTAAGGCATGTTTCTGTTAAAAAAAAACTCAGGATGCTTTGAATTATCTTAAACAAACACTTTATGAATGAATTCAGTCGACTTGATATTTAAAAAAGCAGCTCTTCGTTCTTTTATCAATAAAATAATAAAGAAATACATTGTTTTGCATTAAATGATTAATCAATTAATCGCCAATTTTGTCGTTTAACCGATCCGAATAACCGGTTAATAAATTTAAGTGTATTTTGAATAATGACTTAACATGTGTAGTTCGAATAACTGGAAACACTAATCCGTGTACTTATTAACTACAACATTCGCCTTTCAAAAGAATGCTATAATTTCAATATCCTCCCTTTTGTTCTCCCAATTGTTTCCACTAATTTAAACTGATAATTTATTAAATCCAATTCCTAAAAGACCTAATGAAATCTTAAACACATTCGCTATTATTTTTGTTATTGTTTTGTTTTCAAAACAATAACAATGCATTAGCATTTTACATATAAAAGAAGAGGAAGGAAGAGGAAGTGAAAATATCTCAGTCAGTTCTCGCACTGAAATATTTATCGTACTTGTGCAAGAAAATATATATTTAAGCTTTAACTACAACAAGCGTAAATGTTAATCAACTGAGCAAAGACGTTGTTAGCCAAACAGCCAACGGAAAAAATGTAAATTTAATTGTATTCACAGGTGTAATAATGGCATGCAAAGTACCCAAACACTATCAGTAAGTTACACAGCCAAACTAAAACAACGAATATATTTTAAATACGAGTAGTCCGAGGGGTATTATTTATATTTCGGGAACTGGCAACACTAATGTCAATAGCTAAAATCTGGCAACACTATAATAAAATTTTACATTTTTTAGCTTAAACGTACTCACAATGTTTTGATGCACAAGTGCTATTTGTTTTGTTTACAGTGAGTTAAGAAATTCAATTTGGCCAAAAAATGGAAATTTCAAGAGAAGGTTTTCGTTGGATTATTTTTCACAATTTTCGACGTGGATTATCTCAACAAGAATGTGTCGATGAACTCAGTTCTTTGTATGGCGATAAAGCAGAATCAAAAACGACAGTATATCACTGGTATAGTCAATTCAATCGTGGTCGTAGTTTGGACGCTGACGAATTCCGTGAAGGTCCTCCAAAATCGGTTGTTGTACCACAAAACATCGATGCAGCGCGTGAACTGATAATGCAAGATCGTCATGTGACATATCGTGAGATAGAGGCATACTTGCACATTTGTTCCACTTTAATACATTCGATTTTGCATGAACACTTAGTTGTAAAAAAAATTTGCTCTCGTTGGATACCCTATAATTTATCAATCGCTCAAAAAAGGCGTAAGGGAATGATTAAAAAGTTCGACCGTGGTGCTTCAAAAGACGTGTATAAAATCGTGATAGGTGACGAATCATGGATATATGCAACAAAACAGCAATCGACCGTGCGGGTATTCCAAGACGAGCGAAATCCAACAAAAGTTGTTCGTGGAAGAAGCACAGCGAAGCAAATGGTCGCCTGAATGGGTCATGTTGTCACTGTTCCGCTTGAGCAACGTATGTTGCTCAAGAGAAATTCGTAAAACTAACCTCCAAAGACGAATGATTCTCCATTATGACAATGCGTGCTTTTACACATCTCGTCAAACAGGTGAATTTTTGAGCATCCAAAACATCGAATTGATGACTCATCCTCCGTACAGCCCTGACTTGGCACCCAATGGCTTCTTTTTGTGCCCGAATATCAAAGGTAAACTGCGTGGTCAACGAAGAAGCAGTTGAAGCGTTCAAAAACCATATTTTGGAGGTGTTTCAAGAGGAAACTGCTATTACAAATGCTTGAACGAATGCAAAAGTATATTGCTCATCAAGGGGAATATTTTGAAAAACAATAAAGCCATTTTTATTTGAAAATGTTTGTTGTTATTTGCTATTCCCGAAATATAAATAGTACCCCTCGTACATACAAACATATACACTTACAATGCAAATGAAAATTTTAAGGAGAAAAGAACAAAAAAAATATGTACTAAACTGTAATGTACCGAGAGTAATGTTATATTTAGTTTAGTTAAGAGGAAAGTAGACCAGTGTTAATAATGTGTAGAAGTGTAGGAGTACGTGTAGGGTGCAAAATGGTAAATAGGTTAGGTTCCATTAACGGCCAAATTAGAATAAATAGTTGGTTTTCTTTTATTGATTTAATTTCTTTACAAAATACTAGTGAGTTCAAAATGTGTTAAACTGCTTTCAATTTAATTTAAATTATTTTCAATAATTTTTAGTTAAAGCTGCAAACTTAACAAAACATTTAGCAGACCTGGGGGTTAATCATTACATTTTGTAATTATGTGTAACTAAAAAAAACTCAATTACAATTACAAACACCAAACATTTTCTAATTCTAAATGTAATTAAAAATATAATTGAAATTTATAACTGCACTTACTTTTAATTACAATTATACGAGATTGGAAATTTTTAGTTAGTTTTTTTTTAATTTAAATTACATTTTTTTTTTTGTAATTGTAATTTAAATGTAATTGAAATCCACTAGATCTGCCTTTACAGACAATAAGGCTTTAGAATCAGTACTTAAGTGATTTTTTGGATGTTGTTCAGCTTTCAAGAAAAGCTGTAAAAATATACTAACGGCTACTTTGGAAACAATGAAAGAAGTGAATTTTTTAAGTTGTTCAGAATTACGTATAAAAAGCAGTAAAAATACACTAACAGATACTTTTGAAGCAAGAAGAGAAGTGGTATGTAAAGACCTAGCAAAATATTGGTAATTACACCTCATTGCTGTCTGCATTACCAATAATGATATATCATTACCTTTTACATTATTTTATAATATAAAATAATGACTTCCTAATAACGGCCTATTGTATTCATTGTTTCTAAATATAAAATAATGACTTACTCGTAATAGTTTAAATAAGTACTTTTCACACAGTTAAATTTTATACATTTTTATTTATTATAGTATGTAAATATGTTTTATGTTTAAATTTTTATGACGAGTCCTAAAATTACACACTAGAGAAAAATTTTTCGGAATGTATTTCCTTAAGATAATAGTATTTGCTTATCTCCTTATTTTTTAAGAATCAAGTAAGCAATCGGATAACCACTTATAATTCAACTTTTTGTAAGCATGCGTGTAACCACTTATTATTCAAAATCTCATAACTACTTATTTCCCATTTTTTCGTAAGCGAGCGGGTAAGCGTGACTACTTATAAAAACGACCACGCCAAACAAAAATAATGAGTTTAGACGCCAAAAAATAAGTTGTTCTATTATATAACCACTTATTTGGTAATAAAAGATTTTGCTGGGGAATGACTGGGAAGCTAATACCTACATATCTAGATTTCTTACAAAATTAAAAGTGCAATAAAGACTTTTCTATATGCTTTTTTTAGTATTCTTACTAATTGTAAAATATGTAAGTTGAGAGTATTGACTATAAAATACTTCAGTCTTTGGCTATAATATCTTACACAATCCACACCTTTAATCTACTCTGTAGGGTGTTAATATAAAAGTTATACATTAAACAACAATGACAAACTCGTAAAGTGCACTTTTGTGTAAATTTGAATATTGTTTGCACTTTTATTTCTTGTGCAACCATTCCAAAAAAAAAAAGAAAATAAAATGGTGCACTGGTTAACTGGCATTTTTATGTGTAAAGTACTTTTGAATATTATTAAAATAAATCTTGGCTGCAATGTTGCATAAAAGATGCAGGAAACGTACAGAAACACTATGCTAAAATAAAAAAAATACATATATATGAGATATTCTTTGTCAACTGGGCCTCCTTTCCGGTCAAAATTGGGAAGGATAAATTTTAAAAATCATATAAAAATATTTACTTTTCAATGGTGAATGACGGTTTTAAAAATTCAATATGGCAGCCAATTTTTTTTTTTTAATTTTATATTCTTGAAAATCTTTGTTCACAGGTTTTTGGGGTTGGTTATTAACAATCTGAAATTAGATTTTCGAAATTCATAATTGTGGCTCTAAAATAGTGTGTTTTATTTCTTAAATATTATAGATCCGCCATTTTGAATTTCGAAAATCTAACTTAAGATTCTTATAAACCAACCCCAACCAACCTTAAAAATCGCCACACAGTTCTGAAAATCAGTATTGAAATGCAAATACATATAAATGATAGTTTAAAACTATACCAATTTTGGGCGGAAGGGTTTTCCTGTTAATTGAATTCTTTGCACAGAAACAAATATGATAGAGCATATTTCTGGTTGCCCTGGTTGTATGTAATTTTAAAAATATTAACTTTTGAATACAAGATGGCGGATAATTTTTTTAAAAGTCGCCTGATTCACCTGAAACTCTTAACTCATGACCTTGTGAGATTGGTTAATAAGAATACCGAGTTAAATTTTTAAATTTGAAAACGGCTAATCTATTATATTAAGAAAAACAAAAGGCGCTATTTTGGATTTTCAAAATTCAACTTTAGAATTTTTAATTTTTGAAATCATACTTCATATTCTTATTTAATAATCCCAAAATCCATTAGGTAAAACTTGAGTCAGATATAGAGAATTTAAAAAATGGTCATTTTGCATTAAAAAGAAAATATTTTCAAATGATTTTTAAAATTAAAACTAAACATTTAAACATGCACCAATTTTGGAGCAAGGGGTTGGCAAAGAATGCCTTATACAAATTCCTATAAATGTATGTACACTCACAACAGTTTGTCGGTAGAATCTACTGAAAATGACAGTTAAAACATAGGTATATGCAGTTAAAAAGGCGAAAAAGGTATTTACCTTTAAAATAACTAAAACTTTTGTTATTTTTAGCTGTTGAAAAATAACTACCAAATGCATTAAAAATAACTACCAATGTCGTAAACAAAAAAAAACAACAACTGACAAAATCGGTAAAAAAAAACTACTGTGTTTTACAGTCAATTCTTTTTGTTTATAAAAGTATATTCTAATAAAAAAAATATTTTTTTCTTTCGATTACAAAAATATGTGGTTGTACTTCAGCCTTTTTAAAATTTGAAGTAAAAATTCCAAACCGTTCTCCAGTTATTATGCTTTTATGCATTGGAGATACAATACAAATTTTTGATTTTTATTTGCAAAGTGGAAATATATCAATAATAACAAATATAAACTAAACAAGAATTTTTAAAATTAAAAAATTTATTTGTTATTTTTTAAATAACTAACAAAAAACATTGTTTTTGATTACTACACAAACAACTGTCATGTAGTAACTGTCAAACTTTTTTGAGTGTAATAACTTTTGAATACAAGATGGGAGATAAATTTTTTCTAAAAGTGGCCTCATTCCCCTGAAACTCTTAACACACGAATGCCGTGTTAAATTTTTGAAATTAAAAATGTCGAATCTCCATTTCTGGATTCTCAAAATCTATCATTAGAATTTTGAATTTTTGAAATCATACTTCAGATTCTTATTTAATAATCTCAAAATCTATTGATAAAAATTTTAAAGAGAATCCGATCTCATTTAAGGGAATCCGATCACGTTGTGCGCCATATTGAATCTGATATTTTAAAAATGGCCATTTTTCATTGAAAAGTAAATATTTTTAAAAGATTTTAAAAATTAAAACCAAAAATTTAACAATTAAAACCAAACATGCACCCATTTTTGGTTGACAAAGAATGCCTCATACAAATTCCTATAAATGTATGTATGTACACTCAAAAAAGTTTGTCGGTAAAATCTACTGAAAATGATAGTTAAAACACAAATATATGCATTAAAAAAGGCGATAAAGGTAATTTAATATTTTGTTATTTTTAGCTGTTGAAAAATAACTAAATATCACATGCAATAAAAATAACTATAATTTTTACTACAAACATTTTAAAACAACTGTCATATTTGGTAAAATCTAATGTTTTCTACAGTTAATTATTTCATAAATATATTTTAATAAAAAAACATTTTTTTTTGTTTACAAAAAACTTCATCCTACTAAAAATTTGGAGTCAAAATTTCCAACTTTTCTGATTTCTATTTGCAAACTAAGAATATATAAAATTATAGTAAGTATAAACTAAACAAGAATTTTCAAACACTCAATCAAAATTTGTATTTTTAAATAACCAACAAAAATAACTGTTTAGTAAAGAAAATATTGTTTTGGTAGTTGTTTATTATCATATAAAAAATAACTGTAATTGCAGTTAAAAAACAACAACAACTGATTGCAATATGAACACCCAGAAAACAGATTCGGTTCTGACGACCCCATTTGTTGCCAATCGAGTGGTTCAGTTGCATCAAATGAATTTTTCAGTTGCGGCTACCGAATTATTCTTGATGTAACTGAGATTCCGTTGCCACAGTCAAATTAGTCCTGTCTCAATCGGTTTTCTGTTGCCACAACTGAAAAATTCTGCTACCACAACTGAACCATGCGATTGGCTACAAATGCGGTTATCAGAACTGAATCTGTTTTCTGGGTGAACATTTGTTATGTAGTGTCTGTCAATTTTTTTAAGTGTATATGAAAAAATGTTTGTTTTGGTGCCCAGGTGTGCACTTTACCAGTGTTTGAAGTACCATAATATACTTGCATTTACACACACAATCACACTGTTACATCTATGTATGTGTATATAGGTGAACATCGCACAACATTTTACATACATTGGGCCACATTTTGCAAGTTGTTTTAAAACAAATACTTAAACTTGTTCCATATCCTCCAAACAAAAGTGTCCTTTTACTCCACTTCAAACTAGTCGTCGTCATCGTCGTTGTCCTTCTCCTCCTCCACTCAACTACAGCCATTTTTTAATGTTGGTTTTGGCCTTTTGTTTTCATTTACTTGTTAAAGTCGTGTTTTGTGTCATTGGTAAAAGTAAACTTATTTTTTGTTTTTGTTCTGAACAACAAAAAAACTTTTAATTTATTTGGCAAATGTTTTCTGAAGAGTTTGTTGTGTATTTTTTTCTTTTTTGCTATTTTATGAATTCAACGAAAACTGTTTTAAACATAAGCGTAACGAACAAAAAAAACTTCATATTTTTGTTTAAGACTTTGTGAGAAAAAAAACTAAATTATAAGTTATAAAGAATTCCACTGAAATTATATGCAATGAGATGCATAACTAAAATTACACATTTATAACGAAAATTAAAATTAGTATATTTTTTAATTATTTATGAAATATTAATGGCAAATGTTTTCGCATTGAAGCACCTTGTGTGTGTGTTTCATTCTTTCTTCAATATATATTCCAATTGCGCGCAGAAAAGTTCTACAGTTACCAATTAAAAAATATTTTTAAGAGAAGCAACACTCAGGAAATTCTTTCTATTAATAACATGTTGCTTTCTTTGGAAAGCGAACATAGAAGAGATGAAAGGTGGTAAAAGATAAAGGGCTTCAAATATGGCAACACTATCATTGCGCGAGATTTTTAATCTTAGAACAGTTGTTTCACGCCATCTGGTGGAGATTGTTGATGCTGTGTAGTTTATAGCCCTGTTATATTATTTTACTCCGGTGGGGTTAAGTGCTATGGAAACACCAAAGGAGAACGCTGCGATATGTATGAGGGATAGACAATTAATACATATTATTTTTTACAAATTGATGTTGTACAGTCCAACGCGCTAACCATGACACCACAGCGAAAGTAATTAAGCGAGAAAGTAGCACACAAAGGGTTTCACTAGTTGGATGTCCCAAAAAAGTGCGAATAATGAGTTATCAGTTATATGGTAAAAAAGTATCCTTATTGCAAACATGCCCATTTTTGGAGGACCTTTATTCGGATACTGGACCGATTATAAATAAAATCAATAGACGTTGTCCATGAGCCCATGTGGATCAGTGTACCAAATTTATTTGGAATATCTTCGTATTTGCGAAAAGAATTTCATCAAAATACAGATATTTCCGACTTGTAGCGTACGGACAAGAATATATACAGACAGACGGACATCATTAAACCGAATTATTTTTTGGTATTACCAACATCAGCACAAACTTATTATACCCTGGTATAATTATACGTACATAGAATTTTGACCCAAAATTGACCCAAATATTAATAAGAAACTAAAAAAAAAAATCTATCTCCCTTGACGGGATTCGGAACCATTGACATGGACCACATATAATGATATAGGTTCAGTAATTAATGGCTTAATTTTTTTTTAATTCCAACTCCTGCTCAACGGAAGGAGTTGACTTTTGATCGTTTTTCCGACAAGGTAAGAAGAGCTGAATTTAGATGAAATTTGATTTGATTATATAGCAAAAAAATATTTAATAAATGCTTTTTTAACGCTTTAAATATGCACCAGCTATTAGGGTGGTAAGGAATTCACTTTCTTCAAAAAATTCTATACCTGTTGGAAAAAATTTTAGATCCGATCAACTCTCTTTAGATCTAAATAGATATAATTAAATCTACATCATATCTGATAAGATATGTAAAAGTGATATGGAAAATTGGGTGATTTTCATGGCCAGATATGAGCAGAGAGATTTGGTAGCAGATCTGGTGCCAGATGTTATCCATTTGAGCAGGCACCAAAGTAAAAAAAAGTAAAAATGTGCGAAGAAATTTTGTTTAAGAATTTCTCCGTAATAAAATTATGGATACCACTTCTTTAATTTTAGTTTAAAGTCAAAATCAAATTGGATCTGATTATATATTGTATGACAGATCTGCATAGATCTGATCAGATCTAATTAGATCTCAAATGTTTCCCCAGTTTTAAGATCTAATTGGATCTACTACAATCGTATCTATTGAGATCTGGTTAGATCTGATCTTTTTCACATGGGTAAATAAAATTTGTTTTATCACACACAATTAAAATTCATTGTCGACTTAAGAAAATGGTACATAAATTGTCGATACACCGTGATCCGTTAAAAACTTATTAAATTATTAATTCTGTGAAAAAAAAAATGTTTTGAGTGTTTTAGTCAATGAAAAATTATTTTGAACTGACGAAAATGTTGCAAAAAATTTCGCTATATCGCCGCCTATTGAAAAGTTGTTAAAGATTAATGGTCTAATTCATAAACTTTTGCAACAGTCTTATTGCAGGATTTTAAGCTAATTTGTGAAAAACAGTATTCATATTTGCTTAATAATGAAGAAAATCATAAAGGTTTATAGTTGATACTCACTAAATTTAAACCTTTTATAAGGTTTGGAGTGAGGAAGCCACCATTTAATTGTTAATTATTTCATTTTCGGGCATGAAATGATTTATTAAAGCCATCCCATCCCTAGAATGTGTGGCTTCCAACAACTTGCATCCATCAAACTGAAAAAAACTACAACAATTGCGTAGCCAATGAACATTTTCGAAAAAATTTCCAAAAAAATGTAAAAATTAAATTAAAAAGAAAAACAAAACAATAGTGATGTACAGACTGTCAAAACATTATTCGAAATTCGATTACTTTTGTATGCTTAAAATAATATGTTCTAAAAAATTACTTTTTTACACACATTTCCATTGATTTGCTTTATAAATAAAGATAAATATTTTTAATGGCTTTTAAATTTATCTTAGCACATCATTAGTTCTCTAATTTAAGGCAATACATTTTCACTTCCGATTATCGAGTCAATCGTTTACTAAATTTGTAAATCACTTACGACTTATTTGGGAGAAGAGAGAAAATAAACAATAGTGTTGCCAGTATCAAATCGAAAAATTAATTTATAGTTAAAATACGATTATGAATCAAGATTTCTAATAACTCTTTATTAAGCGAAATATCTACTTTAACTATAGCAGGCTTCAAATACCAAATAATATTTTTTTATGAATTAGCACATACAATTTTACTTATTACTAAAGACAAAATAATTTGTTAGTTTTGTAATATTTATTGCGATGTCGATTAATATTTTAAGGCAAAGAATAATGTGACCTCCAAACTCGTTTTCGCCCCTACCGATATAGGCTGTCCCAAAAAATGTAGCAAATGTGAGTTCGACTATTGAGTCAATATTTGAAAAGTGTTGAGTACCATCGAGTATACAAAAGTACGAGTAACCACATTTTACAACCTTGCATACCACCATCTATATCACTATACCGGAATTTTTGATTTTTATAAAATCAGAATTTTTCTAAATTAAATTTTATAGTATATTACTATATTTGCAGTTGGTTTTACTGCATTTGTCAAATGTTTTTTAACAGTTAAAAATTACTACATATTGCACTTGATATATAAACGAAAATATAGTATACATCTTTTCAACTGAAGATTGAGTTACTTTAATTGGCATATACAGTCAATTTTAACTGCATAATTCCCTGAAAGTATTATTGTCATAAGTTAAAAAGCCAAATAGAACCTAATTAAACTAATTAAAATATCTTCTACGTGATTTCCGAAAGAAAGAAAAATGTTTTCTTGTGCTGTAACCAGCATTACCAATTAAACATTTAGTAATATGCTTCACAAAGCATAAGAAATCACAAGTGTATTTCGTTTTAAAATGAAATTTAAAAGTCTGGTTGTGTTGATTCCCACTTCTATGGCATGGTTAGTGTGGTGAGATATACAAAGCAAGTATCGCACAATTCTCTTTCCCTTTAAAGTCATACTGTATTTAAGCACCTACATACCTGCATATAAATATTAGTTTATTTTTAAATGTTTTATATGCAACATGTATATAAGGGGGGTAGCTACCCAGCAAAATTTTTCATTATCAAATATATAATAGAAATGCATAGCTCCGCACAACTTATTTTTTGGTGTCTAAACTAATTTGTTTTGTTTGGCTCGCTTACGAAAAACTGAAAAGTAAGTAGTTATGAGATTTTGAATAACAAGTAGTTACACACATGCTTTCGAAAAGTTGAATTATAAGCAAGGTTGGCAACCGAAATGAATAACGGTATAGGTATCGGTATTGGTATCGATTTTTTATTTGTTTCGGTATCGGTATCGGTAACGGTATTTTAATCATTTCGGTATCGGTATAACCGATACCGAAACATTAATACCGGTATATACCGGTATTATTGAAAAAATTTACAAAAATATAAAAAAACGTTCTTAATTATAAAAAAACTCAATTTTATTAAATTTTTATAAAGGATAAGTATTTAAGTTATTAAAAATTTCTAACAACGGAAGTACTTCGCCTAAACACTCCGATTTTGATGAAATTTGGATATGTGATTGAGAAAAAAATCTAAGATCGACCTGTCTCAGTTTATCGGCCACCTCGGAATTTTAAAGGTCCAAAAAGGTGTTCAAAAATGGGTCCTTTTTAGGTTTTTTTGCTTTTTAAGATATTTCGACCAAAGGAACCATGTGCAAGTGTGGTATTGTTGGAAAGCAATTTTTGAGGGCTTTTCACTGGTAGCTTTTTTTGGTACTTTTTTGCTCTTCGAATTTGCTGTTTTAAAATTTTCAAAAATTTTGGGTACTTTATATGGAGAACTATATTGCTATGGCTGCTGAATTTATATATATTATTCTTTATTAAATTTAAGCGGAACGTGTTTTTGCGTTTTTCGATATTCGCACTACATCAGGTTTGCCAAAATTTTCCCCGAAACACCTTTTTTGGTACATTTTTAAAGAATTTAGGCCTCTTTCTGTGCTAAACATAGGAAATATGTACATCAAACTTCATATTTTGATGGATATATTAATCCTGTGATATACTCTTTTTTAATTTCGTAAATTTGAAATATGCTCTCATACAAAAAGTTTAAAAAACATGCGTATTTTACATACTCCGTCTGTAAAATGATCTACTGTGGAAATGTTATACTTATTTCCACATTAGATCATTTATTTTTTTATAAGCTTTCCAGTGAT
Source organism: Leucophora obtusa (assembly GCA_949987735.1). Classification (NCBI taxonomy): domain Eukaryota; kingdom Metazoa; phylum Arthropoda; class Insecta; order Diptera; family Anthomyiidae; genus Leucophora; species Leucophora obtusa. Next base: position 362,638,046 of record OX465295.1, read on the forward strand.
GTATAACATGATATATATATATATATAACCGTCGTTAAATAAAATAAGGGAATAAAGGCATTTAAGTTATGCTCTCTTACAAAAAAGTACCAATGGTTATTTTGCAGAATATAGGCCCTATATTAGTGTTTTTTTTTTGTTTTTGATTTTCGGAACACAAGTTTATTCACTACAAATATTTTATATTTGTATTGAGATAAAATAAAAAAAAATAAGTTTATAAAATTAATAAGAGGATTCTCTAAAAGAAACTGTAAATTCAATTAAAGGTTTAAGAAACCAGTTTATATATTAAATTATATTTACTAAATTTGTCACAAGTTAGAGAATATTTATGAAGTTAAATAAATTAAAAACAATGTTGCCAATGCAAACTAAAGGCTGATAACCGCACTTTGAATTTATAACACGATTTTCTATTAACAATGGATAATAAAGTTTAATTGTTTAATAATTTTATATTAAACAAATTTGTATTTTTGCTAAAAACGTGAAAAAAACAATTTTTTAAAACCGATTCCATACCGGTACGATACCGGTATTAAGGGAAAAGGTTTTTGAATACCGGTATTTTTTGAAATCAAGAATTTCGGTATTGGTATCGGTATCGGTTGTCAATTTGAAAGGGTTTTGAAACGGATAACGGTATTATAACGGTATCGGTTGCCAACCTTGATTATAAGTGATTACTTGATTCTTAAAATAAGAAGTTACATGAATACTCTTACCCAGTGTAGAAACGGTAATGACATATCATTATTTTTTGGACCACCAGTAATGACACCCACTTACCTTCTGCATTATTTTAAAACATATAGTAATGAGTTACTGATAATGACTTATTTTTATAATTATTTCAAATAGAAAATAATTTTCTAGATTTTTTTTTAAATTTTTTGAAATCTATTTTTAGACTCAATATTTTTTTAAACACTGGTAAGGATATATGTAACCACATATTTTTCGATTTTTTGTATGTTGGCAAGTAAGCTTACTTGTGTGCTATTGACTGGCAATCTGTAGACCCAGGTTCGATTCCCGCACCAGGAAATTTTATTAAAAAAAAAAATACAATAAAAAATATTTTTTTTATATGATTTATTTTTTTTTTAAATCTATTTTTACTCATTATTTTTGTCAATACTGGTAAGCACATAGGTAACGCTATATTTTTTCATTTTTCGTATGCTTGTGTGTAACCATAACTCATTATTTTTCGCGACATCGCCATATAAAGGTAATAAGAAATGTAATAACAAAAGTAACTACCCAGTCAGAAAAATACAAACGGGAAAGCGATGGCAAAGCACTTTAAAAGGTGCCAAAATGATAACATCATTAGACAAAAGGACCGGCTGTTCAAAAAGCGACGGAAAGCACTGGAGAAACAAAATTTTTGAACGTTGGCAAAACGCTGGCAAAACCAATAAATAGGTGGTCTGGAAATATATTTTCCAAAATAAAATTTAAAAAAAGTTCATATGTATTTTTTTTTTGGTCCTGCCGTGATTTGAACCCAGGCCGTCAGATTGGCAGACGATAGCTCTACTCACTGAGCTAACGAGACATATAATATTTGATAGCTAAACACATAATTAAGTGATAATCGCTGGACAACTACTGGCTGTGCGAAAAAGCTAGCACTGGCAAACAATTTTTTGGAACTAATAAGCCAGCGTTGGGAGAGAAAAAAAAAGTTGGTCTTAAAGGAGCTTTCCCACAAACAAAAAAATTGATTTTATAGAACAAAAAAAATTTTATAGTATAGTGTTGTTTTTTCAAACGCGTCGTATAGACCAAATACAATTAATATTGTCATTAATATGTATTTTTATTAATTCTAATTTTAAATTAAAAAAAATCCAAAAAAATTTTTTTGCTTGGAACCGGATTTGAACTTGGAACCTCCTGACTACAAACCTTTTTTAACGAAGCGTCAGCATTTTTATAAAATCATTGCTCTACCAGTGAATTGGTTTTTGTACTACTGGTAGCATTGGCGAGGTAGCACTGGATAACCACTGGTTGCAAACCTTGGCATATCACTCTTAGACCATTCTTTGCCAGTGGTTTTTTTATAAACCACCGAAATTTTTGTAAAACAAATGCTGGAAAAACGCTTTTTGAAAGCGCTGGCAAAGCATCCTAAATGAGTGCTCTCCCAGTCATTTATTTTCAACACCATGGTTACCCAGTGATACGCCAGTGCTTGATTTTTTGTACCACTGGCGATTTCTGATTGGGTAGTTACCATTACCAAGTATGTAGTTACATAACCACATATCTGGTAATGATTTTCTACACTGGGTAGCTTAAGGAAATACATTCAAAAAAATTTTAATTTTTCTAGTGTGTAATTTTAGGACTCGCCATAAAAATTTTAACACAAAACATTTTTATATATAATAGGGTATTCAGTCGATAAATCGAACAATTATGCTCAAAAATTGTTCGAACGATTTAAAATGTCTAAATTTCGAATAAAGAATAATTGGAATAATTTAATGTGATTAATCGAAATTTTTAAAAATTACAAAAATGTTTAAAAACTAACCGCTAAATTCATAAACGATTTGTAAAATTATAGAAGGTTTATTGAACAAATTTTGTATGAAAATAACGTTTTGTAAACCTGGTAGAACTTTACAAAGCATTTATGAATTGAGGGGTAAATATTTTTATTAAAGTATGTAAGTATGCCAAAATCCCACAACTTATTAAACAAATTATGAAAATAATTTGCTGTAGACTTGTAACTGTCCGAATTTCATTCTGGCTTAAGGAAATCATGAGAGGTTGACATTTTAGAATTTCTACAAATATTTGGTAACTTAAACTAAATTTTTTTATTATTTTCATTTTAACAGTTCTCTTTGTCAACTTCCAAAATACTATTCTGTTGTTTTAACAGATCAAGCAAAGTGGTGGGATTAATTTATATATAATCAAATTTATAATTTTTTTTTATATTTTTTAAATATTGATATTAAACGAAAGCAACAATAATTACAGGGGTCAGTGATCGGCGGGTGTTCTGCTTACCGGAAAAAGTTATATCGGTCAAAAAAAGTTATACGCGTTCGGACGTTTCGCTGGGTCAGGTCTAGGAACTGAGATATATCGATTTGAAGTTAGTAAGTATCGTATAGGGGAAATTGTCGTTGTTTGTGCCGCTTTCATGCATTTTGATCATCTAAATATCCAAATATCGCGTTTAGAGGTTGAGGTTAATAACTTTGCTGAACATCACTTTGCGATATTCGCATATTTAGATGGTCGAAATGCATGAAATACGCACAATTCAATTATCCCCTATACGATACGTAAGATTTTCCAATTTTCGGAGACCCTATTATACATATAATGATTTTTTATTTGATGGCCAAGAGCTCATAAATTTCTTTATAAAATATATAAAGTTTTTTTTTGGATTAACAGATATTTTATATTTTTTAAAGATGTGAACACTATAGTGTACAGGTATAGTAAAAGGATTAAATAAACCTAACTTTAGGAAATTAATTTAATTTTGTTTCTGATTTTCTAATATTTTATCATTTTATAGAAAAATTTTGACACAAGTCCATTTCACCCCCATCAAATTTCGAATCCAAAAATTAATTTACTCTCAACTAGATTGATGTAGGATATTTAAATTGATTTCTGTAATAAATCTTTAATATGTTGAGAGAATATTTTCGGTCTTAATCATTAAAACTGCATTTAATTTTCAAATTATAAAATACCTCTCAAATACCTGATAAAATGTCAGATATTCAATTATTTAACTTAAGAATTAAAATCATTATATTTACTTTATGCAAACAACTAAATGCATTAGTTAGTTATTTATTCAACATGTATTGAAGTTTTTAATAAAGATGTTATAACAAACTTTTGGTAGGAAAAGCCAAAAAAAAATTAAATTAAAATAACCAAAAATAACTTGAAGAATACAAGATTTTTTAGTACTTATCCAACTACAGCTACGAGTAGTAATACAAACAATTACAACGACACAACTGCTTTCTCAATTTAACTTTAGACAACTAAAGTCGTAGAATTGCAATAATATTTACTTTTTTCATTCAAGGAGCAGAACAGAAATTTACAGAGAATATAAATTACACCCAGTACCATGACATAAATACTGATAATAAATTTCAAGATACTCACAGTCAGATACATTTGGCCTACCATGAATGTTGTTTCATTACTCAATATTAAGGAATCCTTATTACAACAGCAACTCGCTGAAACGAGGAACCGGTGTATAAAACAATTTTGAAAATGCAAAAATACAAAACATAGCAGAGCAATGACAAAAATGTTCATGACATTCAAACTGTCAACATAGTTTAAAAAGAAAAACTTTTTTTTTCATTTTCCTACTATAGTTTTTTTTTTGTATTATTTCATTTTCTATTAATCACTACAGTTACATTACAAACGAAAACTATTGCTGCATAAAGTGACAGTCACTATGACATTTTGAAAACATTAAAATTCACAATGTCATCATCATTCCTATACATATGTATATTCAATATAAATACATGCCTTGTACTTTTAGATATGTATAAGTAATTATCCTTAACAAAAAGTACGATTCAATTTATATCAAACTTAAATAAAAAATAACAAAAAACTTACGGTGAGTCTCATGCTGTAGGGCTAACTTTAACTTAACAATTAAAATAAAATGTCAAAAAATTGTATGCAAAACAACAACACATTTATGGCTTAACTAATAGTTAACTCATAACGGTGGGTCTCATACTTCGGATTTAAACTTTAGTTAATAGTTAACCCAAAAATTTGTTGTTGTTTTGTGTACATTTTTTTGACATTTTCTTTTGTTTATAGTTAAGTTAAAGTTAAACCTGCAGTATGAGACCCACCGTAAGTCGTCAGCATGAAACCCAGTGTTAAAAGTTATATTTGAAAATTAAATTTTTATTTATTTTATTTTTTACAAACAAATTTGTAGTTGAAGCAGTAACATACACATTTATATTATTATGTATATAAATATATGTAGTACGGTTAGTTTTTAAATTGTTTACGAGCAAAGTGCAAAAGTTTTAAATGGATTTTAAATTTTGAAAGTGCATATACTCGTAGAGTGAGAGTTTTTCAAAATTCATAAAGTTTTAATGGAGATAGTGGTGCTAATAATAAAATTAATTTTTTTTGGGGAAATTGCAAAAAACATTAAACATACTTTCTCGTAACCAGTGTTGCCAATTTAGCATATTTAATGCTAGATTTTGCATTTTTTTAAATGATTTAGCATAAAAAAAATTCATCTAGCATATGGCACTTTTTTTAGCATTTTTCCAAAAAATTATAAATGTAACAAAATAAAAAAATTATATATTTTTTTTAATAATGAGTGTTATTTTGCTCGATTCTAGATCAATTATCACAAATTCCAAATAGAATTTGCAATTATTTTTATAACAAATAGAGAAAAACTTTTGAAAAAACTTTAACCGAACAAAATAGTACTCGTAACAGTCTTGAGATCAACTAAAAATCTACTATCGAATTTTTTTTTAACTTCAAAAAACTTTTAGAGTAAGTGCGCCTTATGTGGAATACCGTAGTGTGGAATCTCGGTAAGACAAACAAGAAAATTTGTGCTTATGTTCAAGGAGTGGTTTTCCACACAAATACTGCTCCGATAAAAAAAATTTAAAGAATAAAATAGAATTGCAAAATGTTAATAAGGTCCATTTTAATTTTTGCAATTTTTAATGAAACTGAATTGACCAATGGACCCGAAGATGCTGAAATGAAACAGAACATGTCCCTAAAGCTACAATATAAAAAAATTTTGAGTAGATATTAGGGATACCGATCCCGAAAATCCCGGGATTTCCGATTTCATTATTTGCCAAATTTTATCACTTTTTGTATTTGTTTTTATTGTTATATTCGACCTAAATCACTTAAAGCAAATATCTTATTAAAGTTTATTAAAGAATTAATTTTTTCTATTCATACACTCATAAAAAAAAAGTTAGTACAAAAGTCTGTTAAACGCGTTCTGATTAAATTGAACTAATTTTTATTTTATTAATGATTTGCTAAATTCATCACTTCATGCAATATAATTTTGCCGAATATTAGTATACCAAAAACAGCAAATTTTTGTTATAGTATTTAGCAAAATATAACATCGACCTTTTTGAAATCAGCAAAGGTATGTGCTCAATATTTCACATTAGTAGACTTAAAAAATCTAATATAATCATTAATATTTCTGATGCTTTCAGCAGAGTAGTTTGTATTTGCATTTAATTAATTTTAGATTAGTAGCTTTTTCTGCTATTTTTACATACTTATTTCTATGACAAATTCATAATGCTGTAGTACTCCACTCTGAGTGGATTTTTGTTCCTTGCTTTTTGGCACATACATATTTTTCGTATCATGCCCTCTCTATTCTAGTAAACTCCACTCTTCAGCTTTGAACACTCTGCAGCATTGTGAATCCGGCTTAATTTATTTATTTTTTCGTACTACAGGAAATAAATAAGTAGATTTATAATGAACTATTTTAATTTTTAGTGTTTATTTTAGCTATTTATTTTTAAAATTAAAAATATAATGAAACCCCAAAAAATCCCGAAACCCCGAAAAATCCCGAAATCTCGAAAAATCCCGGGATCCCGAAAAATCCCGGGATCCCGGGATTTGAATTTTCAAAATCCCGAATCCCGGTATTTGTAAAAACCAGTCCCGTTCGGCATCCCTAGTAGATATTTAAATTAAAACAGAAATTGGAATTCATATTGCCCGCCAAACATTCCACATTACATCCCATTTTAGAAATAAAACATTTTGCGCTACTTGGGCTTATCCGCGTGCAACTTTTTAATAATAGGGAAATTGGGAAAGCGAATAATAGGGAAATTAATATTGACTGCCCAAATTTACCATTTTTACTTTGTCAGAAAACTGAAACACAAAATATGTAAAAAAAACTAATTTTTTAAATTTATTTTAAGGGCTTTTTAAATTTTTATTTTAATTTTAAAAAATTTTAAAAATTAATTTATATTTCATATAATTTTAGTTAACAAAATTATAATTTAGTCACTTATTTCCATTTTAATTGCAAAAAGTCAGTAAAATACTTTTTTTTAATAAATTGAATCATTTTGTTATAAAATTTTTTTAGCATATTTTTTCTAGCATGTTTTTTTTATTTTTTAGCACTTTTTAGCATTTTTCCCAATGAAATCTAGCATTTTTTCCTAAATAAGTTTTGGCAACACTGCTCGTAACGGAGTTACTGATGTTATATTGCTTTAAAATATTTAAACTTTATACGTACACTCAAAAAAAAAAGTCAGTAAAGTTAGCAAAAAAATGTTGCTGTGTCAGCAAATTTTTAGTCAGGAGCGTGCTTGCAAAAAAGTTTGTAATTTCAGCAAAAGGTTTGCTGAAAATCAGCGAGCTGATTTTTACCAAAAAAATAGTAATCTTCAGCAAAAGTTTTGCTAACACTTAGTCGACTGCAAATGAAAAAAATCCTTGCTAAAATCACTAAACTTTTTGCTGAATGTTAGTAGACTGAAAAAAACTCAAAAAACTTGTTGCGAAATTATACTTTAGTTAATTTACTTGCTGAAAATTTAAATATAGAATATGTGTAGAGTTGTTTTCCTTTTTTTGTGATTTCCGTTTCCAGACAAACTGCGACATCTACATCTAGTCTATCTAGTTGTCGTCCACGCTATGAATGCTGTTATCAGCACAATTTTTGTAGCAAAATAAATTAGTAAAACATTAGTTCAAAATTAGTTTAGTGCTAAAAAAATATAACTAAAATTTTTGCTGAAAACGGAATTTCAGCAAAAAAATTGCTGAAAACTAGTACACTTGATATACAAGACGTTTTACTAATTTTTTTACTAACTTATTTTTTTGAGTGTAGGTATATGTTTATAACTAGAGTTTGCTGTTCGGTTTTAATCGAAACCGAAACTGTGGTTTTTCAAGCCTCAAAACCGAAACCGAAAACCGACAAAAATATGTCGCTTTGTAATAAATATTTAAACGAATTAAAATAAATAATTAAATTCCATATTATTGAATCTTAAATTTCGAAATGAACTCAGCTCATATTTTACAAAATTTTGTATTTAATCGTAATGAACATTATCTCCATTAAATATTACTTAGAAATTTATTACTTTAAAGAATTTTTTGTTTTTGTTATTACGGATAACATAAACCCATTATAATTTATAGAACTGCAACAAAAAGTCACGTGGTTTAAGAGATATCGAGTTTCATATAGTCAGTTCAGATTTTCACCACGTATTTTTCAAAAAGTCTTACTTAGTATTCCGTGTTTAAACAAATTGCTAAAATTTAAATTTAAACTCTTTAAAATACAGCTTTAGTTGGCGAAAAAAGAATAAAAATTTTAATTTACAACGGTTTTCCGCGTCCTTTTTTCCCCGAAAAGGTCACGAAGTGGCACTATTGTCTTTATTCGAGTGAGAAATTCAGCCGAATATTAATAAGTATCTTAAGCAAGTTAAATTATTTAATTTTTATGCATATTTAATTATTTTAAAACAATTCTTTTACTATCATAGGAAAACCGAAAAATAACCGAAACCGCGGTTTTCAAATTTTTCGGTTTTTAGCAAACTCTATTTATAACTTCTAAAAGTATCTTAAAACATATTCACCTTTACTATAAAAAAGAAAAAGTCGATTTTAAATTAATAGATACTTGTGTGTACTTACTAGAATCCCCAAGTGATATCAAACTCTACACACAAGCTGGCGTACTTTACCCAGGGTATGGCCGCATTGTATTGGCCCACAAGCCAATATACTTCGTCAGTACATACAAGTATAGTGACGTGTAAGTTAGACAAAATTTTTGAAAAAATTCAAATATTTTTAGTTTCATATACAATTGTTATACACAGGTATCCCATATCGTAAGTACGCACAATGTGAAGTACACGAAATCGATTACATTGTGTGGACTTACACGTTTTTCTAAAGGGTTTTAAATTTAAAGTCGACTTTATTTTGAATCATACGGTTTTGTTCATTTTGTGTATGAAAACCCTACAAAAATATTCATATTTCGAAACATTTTGATTGGTTGAAAATAAATTAACCAATCAGAATTCTCCAAAAATAAATCAAGTCAAGGCATACTTCCACCCAATATTTTCACTAAAGTCGACTTTAACTAAAATATACATTTGAAAATTTTAGATAGTAAGGGCGTATATGTTTGGCATTATTTTAAAAGTTCTATTTTAAATATTTTGTATGGTACGGTAAAAACAAAACCTTTGCTTTAAAATAAAGTCGACTTTAAGCAAAATATACCTTTGAAAAATATTGATAGTAAGGCTTATTGTTTGAATGATACACTCAAAAAAAAAGTCAGTAAAGTCAGCAAAAAATGTTGCTGTGTCAGCAAATTTTTAGTCAGGAGCGTGCTTGCAAAAAAGTTGGTAATTTCAGCAAAAGGTTTGCTGAAAATCAGCGAGCTGATTTTTACCAAAAAAATAGTAATCTTCAGCAAAAGTTTTGCTAACATTTAGTCGACTGCAAATGAAAAACATCCTTGCTAAAATCACTAAACTTTTTGCTGAATATTAGTAGATTGAAAAAAACTCAAAAAACTTGTAGCGAAATTTTACTTTAGTTAATTTATTTGCTGAAAATTTAAATATAGAATATGTGTAGAGTTGTTTTTCTTTTTTTGTCATTTCCGTTTCCAGACAAGCTGCGACATCTATATCTTGTCTATCTGGTTGTCGTCCACGCTATGCATGCGGTTATCAGCACAATTTTTGTAGCAAAATAAATTAGTAAAACATTAGTTCAAAATTAGTTTAGTGCTAAAAAAAATATAACTAAAATTTTTGCTGAAAACGGAATTTCAGCCAAAAAATTGCTGAAAACTAGTACACTTGATATAAAAGACGTTTTACTAATTTTTCTACTAACTTATTCTTTTGAGTGTAGGCATCTTGTTTACAAAAAAAAAATTGATAGTAAAAACTTGTTAAATTAATTTCAGTTTTTTGTTTTGCTTTACAATTAAAGATAACAATCAAGATAATCGTTCATCTTATAAAATGTGCTTGCTGGTTTTTTTTAACTAATTACACTGTACAACAATTTATATTTTGCCGAATTTTTCAAATGGTTATTGTGAATCGGTATAGGAAACCATGTTAATGTTCCACTTTAGGTATAGGATGTGTTCAGCGAACTTATGTAAAATACTACCAGGAAAATTTTTGTGGAACATTTTAACCCATCCTCGTATTTCGGGGCTATTTTGATCTTTAAAAATAAAGGCAACGAGAATAAAATTGGAAAAAACTTGAATGTCCCTATTATATTTCACATCACTGTAACATATATCTTAGTTTTGTCTCTTCCACATAAAACGTAGGGGAAAAACCTTGCTTATAAGAAAAACGTCTTTTAAAGAAAATTTGACAATTTTAACATTGAAATATTTACGAGTTTTCAAAAGAAAATAAGATAATTTAGTACGACACTTATGACTTAAGTTCACACTATACTATTTTAGTTTGTTATCTGTTACAATTTATTCAATATTTTTTAGAAAAACTTTAAAGAAATTTTAATTTGAAACCCAAGTTTGAATAAATTTATTAGTGGAATGAATATTTAAGTCTTGTATGGACCTTTAAAAATATAATTCGTTAATTTGATTTTTAAATCTGATTCAATTTTGTACGATTCGATTCGCGAAACTCATTTTATTGATTGAATTCAAAGAATCAATTTGATTTTTGTTGATTATTTTCATAGAATCAAACGAATCGATTCGATTTAACAATAAATGGTTATCTTGAATTGTAATTCGCGAATCAAATCATTAAACAAATAATTCAATTGAATAAAAATTTAATCAATTTAAATTTGTATAAATAACATCCTCACTTTATGCAATATCAAATCGCTGATTTAAAGTGATAATGAATTATTCACTGATTTATAAAATTAACCAATTTTAATGCGAGTTTATTAAAAAAAGAATTATTATTTTCAAGCTCTGATGGCGACCATGTTGATACCAACTTAAATTAAATTAACGCACCCCCATAAACCCTGTAAAAACCTTGGCCTTCGAATTTATTTTACGATTGCAAAAATAATTTCAAAAACCAATTTTTCTGTATTATTATGTATCTTTTATTCATTTTGATTATATTGTGTAGAGGAAAATTATGAAATTTATCTTTTTTTTATAGCTTTACAGATAAAACATCAATGAAAATATGTGATGAAGAACATTATGAAATTTATAGTCAGCAACTACAACAACAATATACTAATGAACAACAACATCATAATCATCATCAGCAGCAACTACCTCAGACAAATAAACGTTTAGAAAAATTAAAAAAATTAAAGATACGAGAAATACAATCACTTGCATTAGAAGGTGGCGATACAGGACGAGGTTATTGCTCATGCGATGAACAGTGGACGGGATCGACATCATCAACATCGTCGCCAACATCTGTGTCATCACCAATACCCGCACCACAACCAGACTCACAACCCCAGTCCCAATCCCAATGCAAATTACAGTTACAACATTCATTTGAAAATATAGCAACATCATCAACACCGTCGGCCTCATCCACACCCACTCCTTCACCCTTATCGCCTTTAACAACAAGAACAATAATAATGACAACAACAACAAACACCAACACAGAAATGAACGAAAAGACTTCCGAAAACGGAAGTGGAACAAACGATGCGACCGGCGGAAGCGGATACAACAGGACAAACAAACAATGCAATGGTTCAGCAGCAATGACAATGACAACAACATCAAGCCTACTAAAACAGCAGCAACAACAACAGAATGAAAATGAAAAAATAAACATGATGGAAAAATTTAATGAAAGTACAACTAACTTTGCTGCTGCTATTGCTACAACTGATAATATCAGCTCAGGTAGTATTAAAACCATAACTTTAAGGCGCAATCCCATACAGCAACGTCTAAAACAACAACACCATGTACGTTTTTCAGATGAAAAAAATTTCTCTGATTAAACAAGGGGTTGGTAAGGGTTGTTTTAGTTATTACGGAAGTTTCATTGTTGTTTTTTTTAGAAATAGACTCAACTACTTAATACAACACAACATGGATGAACTTTAATTAGCATTTATATTTTATTTATAATTTTATTTTTTTTTTTTACATTTGTTATGCCAACTCTGCAAAATTACTAACATTTTAATGACGTATAATTATCTAGTTGCGAACACTTAAATATGAAACTTTATTTTCGATTTGTTTTCATACGTATAGAGAGAGAATGAACAAAACAGAACAAAACAAAACAAGAATCTGATTACAATAATTGAGAAATAAACATAAAGTTGTGGTAACAAAAAACAATGAGATAAAAATACATACTTTTGAGGAAAATTACTACAAAAAAAATATAAATAAAAAACTAAAACTGTGTTAAGAGAAGTTAAAAACTAAAAAACTTTTTTACAACTTTTTTTTTTGCTTTTGATACAAACTACATAATCGTACACAAATAAATAAGTGAACAAATTATTACAATACAATTTTAAATAATAAAAAAAATTATTATCTGTGGTCATAGTTTAAGGATCGGATATAAGGGGGCAAAAGTGTTGAATGAATTACAATTTAGCTGTTCTCTAATAAATAATGACTTACCGATAATAAGTTATAGAAGTACTTATATATTCTTGCAAAGTAATCACTTACTGGTAATTGATTAAATAAGCACTGATTTAGTCTTTTTTATATTAATATTTTATTTATAAATTTGTGTTGAACTAAATATGAAATTTTCCACGGTAAAAAGTTTTTTTTTGCCAATATGACCAACTATTTTAAAATGTAGGGTAACCACTTATTTCCTAACTTCTGAGTAACCACTTATTCTATCTTTGTGAGTAACTACTTATTCTTTCACTATGGGTAACTCGTTATTCGCACTTTTTTTGTAAGCGAGAGGGTAATGACCACCCATGAATATTTGGACATTGCGAACAAAAGTAATGTTACGTGTAAATAGCCTGGTAAGTAGTGAAACTCTTTGTGTGCTACTTACTCGCTTAATTACTCGGTAATGTCTGTTTTTGCTGGGATTGTCTAACAACTTTATTTATTTATTTATTTATTTATTTTTATTTTACATTTCCTGTACAACAAGATTTAGATGCCTATTCCTACTTGTAACTCATTGTGACCGTCATAAGACTATTTTTAAGACTGAGAGAAATAACTTTTCATACAAAACAATAATAAAATTCAAAAAATTCAAATTTTATTTGTCAATATTATGATTGTGTCGATACCTTACCCCTAAATTCATAAACGCTTTGTAAAATTATAGGAGGATTATTGAACAAATTTTGTATGAAAATGACGTTTTGTAAACCTGCTATAACTTTACAAAGCATTTATGAATTGAGGGGTTAGTGTTTTTGTAGTTTTCAAACAAAATTTTTAATAAATATAATTTATTGTGACTTTGCATAACTTTTCATACAAAACAACAATAAAATTCAAAAAATTCAAATTTTATTTGTCAATGTTACACACAAAAAAATATTGTTCAACTTTTTTCAATTAAAACGATTTGTTAAATTATTTCAAAAGGTGTCAATTAAAAATTAATCCAATGGATTAAATAATTGCTCAAATCTGCAATTTGCTTGACATTTTTTTTTATTCTACCACTCAAAAGCATTTCATAAAACAAGAGAAAAACATCAGCATATTGTTGTTGTTTTTCGTTTGCTTTGTAGTTGTTTTTATAAATGTTAATGTATTAGTAACAGGGATGATAAAGTTGGTACTATATTACTTTTTATGGTACTATTAGAACCTCAAAAGTACTATGTTACTCCTTAGCATTATTTGATACCATTTTAAATTATTCAAAATAAATAGTAAAAAATTGTAAGAAACGTAATTCAAAGTTAAGGTTTCTAAAATTTTGCAAAAAATATTAAACATTTATTTGAATTTAAGAGAAAATCTTTAAATTGTTGTGTTTTTTGTTTAGTTAAAAAAGGTAATTGGGAAGAAGAAAGAACGAAATACACTATACAGAGTGAAGTGGATCTATATTATATTTTGTACCTTGTTTTAATGTAAAAAAGCACTTTCATATATGTACGTTTTTTTGTTAATTTATAATAAAAAATTAAAAAAAAAGTACTTTGCGGGTCGAAAAAGTACTATTTTTTAAGCAGGTTGGTACTATTTTGAAAATCCCATTTATCATCCCTGATTAGCAACTAGTATTTTAAATTATTTTTTATAAAATTTTATAAATTCTCGTTGAGTTTATTATTTTATTTAGTTAAATATTTCAATTTTGCCATATTAAATCTGAATATTCATTTATTCTAAAACATTACTGTAATATAGTAATGTAATTTTTAAAATTTTTTGTTTAAAAAATTTAGAATTTTTTTAAACAAAAAATCTAATTTTTTAAATTTTTTGTTTAAAATTTTTTAAACAAAAAATCTAAAAAATTATTTTAAAATAAATATATTTTAATTTCGTTTTAAAAATAATTTTATAACAAATTCAAAAAATTTTAAATTTTGTTTAAAAAATAAATAATAAATTAAAAATTATTTTAATCAAACATATTTTTTTAGTTTTCAAAAAATTTTAACAGAGGCCTTGTGCTTCAGAAAAAAGAAGAAAACTAATTTCTACGAGAGAACTTTTTACATAAGTATAAATAAATCTATCAACTGAATGAAAATTGAATGCAGCTTTTATTTTAATGACATTCAAGCTAAAAATAAAGTATATTTTTTATAGTTGGCATGGCAACTGCCACTTTATCCAGCTGATAGTTTATTTAGAAGTTCTTACAATATTGATCAATTTTTAATCCAATGAATTAATTTTTAATCAAACTCATATAAAAATCCAATAAAAATCCTAATCAAATGTATCACTATTTTATTGAAAATTTATTCAATTAAAGTGCTACAAATTTTTAATTGAATGAACAATTTTCGTGATTGGAGGAATTTCAACGACAAAATTTATTGAATAGGCGGTTTTCATGATTGAAATTAGTTTTTATTTTTTTGTGTGTTATGATTGTGTCGATACCAGTTCTTAGTGTTTTTGAAGTTTTCAAACAAAATTTTTAATAAATATAATTTATTGTGACTAAGTCACAACTAAAGCCCAAATTAGTTTGGAAGTATCGTAAAAAAAGTAACGTATCATTCACATAATGAATAAAAAGAGTATGAAAAATAAAAAAATTGTATTTTTTATCTTTTTCTTGTGCATAGAATTAAATGTCAAGTAATAAAATAGAAAATTTCTATTTTCAACAGAACCTTTTTACGATTTTACTTGACAACAGTTTCAATGCATAGAAAAAAGATAAAAATATATTTCTATATTATTTTAACACACTGAATTGATTACAGATACGTTTTTTTACTTTACGATTAGACTAATGAAGCCTTAAGAGTCCCAGACTTTTCGTACACTCATAAAAAAAACCTGTACAAATAGTTCAAAATTCTGCAAAAATAACAGGAAATAGTACCTGTATTTGCGCCAGCAGAATTTTCAATGAAGTTGAGAATTATGGTCTGCTAAATTTAGGTAAGCTAAATTTTACACACTGCTAAATACACAGACAATTCTAGTTACTTACCTAAGAAATTTTAGCTAAATTAAACAGAAACATTACCTGATTTAACTGAAAATTTCTGCTAAAATGTGGCTTACAGTCTTGGTTTTTGGCCTCTACGGATCTGTCCCGAGACAGGCCTATATTTATTTTTGGGAGTATAGGTGGCTTATAAAGATTGATAAGTTCATAGTATCGAATTTTTGTCCATTTTGCTCTATCTCGCTTACTTTCCGAGATATAAGCCATTTTGTGATTATAAAAAATAAAAAATTATGAAAACATAGCGCCATCTATCTCAATGTGATATTTATAGCAGAGACACAAAAATATAAACTTTGGGAAACAATTGGGGTTTAAATTTAACATTTTACTAATTTGTAAAATTAAGAAACATAAATTACTAAAATTAGGATACAAAGTTAGTTCAAATACGTATGAAAGTAATTTTTATGCTAAATGAGATTTACAAAAATATTAGTACAATCCTAAATTTTAAGACAAAATAACAGAAAAAATCAGTTCATATGCGCCAGAACGCGTTTAACAGACTTTTGAACAAACTTTTTTTATAAGTGTACAAAAGTCTATTAAACGCGTTCTGGCACAAATGAACTGATTTTTTCTATTATTTTGTCTTTAAATTTAGGATTGAACTAATATTTTTGTAAATCCTATTTAGCATAACAATAACTTTCATCTAGAGATGAGCGATATTTTCATACCGGTGATTTAATCACAGTTATTGATAAATCACTGGTAACGGCAGTGATCAAATATTTCAAGTCGCAGTTACTCGGAATGTCGTTCTTTTAATATTTTTGTACTATTCTTTCTTGCAAACTTCATGCAAACTTCAGTAATAGGTACATGTTTTTTTTTCAATAACAGTGAATTGCTTTCACACTCTTCTGAATAAAATGTATGCTTCTATCATGTCTTTGTTACCGGTCGCAACTATTCTTCTTTTAACGCCCAGTTTTTAGGAAGTGGATTATCTTTAAACTTAGTTTGTAACTGGAATACTGCTTTTAAAATGTGGTTTATTTTGTTTTATTTCAATAAAGAAATAAATTATACTCGAGAAAAAGATTTTCCGGCAAATTTTTGTTAATAAACTTTGAAATGGCTGACAAAATTCGTTTTCGGTTTAACTAAGCCAAGTTTAACTGACATCTTAAAAACTCGCCATAAATATTATTTCGTTTATTATCAGAAAATCGCAGTATTTTCCATAGAAAAACCGTGATCACGATCACAGTTTAAAAGAACAACGATTTGCAAATCACATTCACTAAGAACAATGTTACTGAAAAATCGCCGCATCGCCCATCTCTATTACAAACCCGTGATCACGGCCACTGTTTAAAAGAACGGTGATTTGAAAATCACGATCACTGGTAGCAGCGTTATTCAAAAATCACAGGATCGCTCATCTCTACTTTCATCCGTATTTGAACTAACTTTGCATCCTGATTTTTGGTAATTTATGTTTCTTAATTTTACAAATTTTTCAGCTAATTTAAACCCCAATTATTTCCCAAAGTTTATATTTTTGTGTCTCTGCTATAAATATCACATTGAGATAGATGGCGCTATGTTTTCATAATTTTTTATTTTTTATAATCACAAAATGGCTTATATCTCGGAAACTAAGCGAGATAGAGCAAAATGGACAAAAATTCGATACTTTATAAGCCACCTATACTCCCAAAAATAAATATGGGCCTGTCTCGGGACAGATCCGTAGAGCCCAAAAACCAAGACTGTAAGCGACATTTTAGCAGAAATTTTCAGTTAAATCAGATAATGTTTCTGTTGAATTTAGCTCAAATTTCTTAGCTACACTCAACCAAAAAAGTCTGTAATGGCTACTGAAAATTATGCTGTTATTACCGGAAATTTAACTGTTTTGAGGCCAGCGGTAATTTTGCTAATTTTAGCAACACATGTCTGCTGATCTGTAGTACAATAAAATTAGTAGCCGCTACTAAATTTTAGTAAAATTTATGTAAACTGCAA
The DNA here is from genome assembly GCA_949987735.1 of Leucophora obtusa. Lineage (NCBI taxonomy): Eukaryota > Metazoa > Arthropoda > Insecta > Diptera > Anthomyiidae > Leucophora > Leucophora obtusa. The sequence goes on from OX465295.1 coordinate 362,655,790, forward strand.
TTCAAAATCGAATTGCTAAAATCAGTTAAAAAACTTACTAAATATCATAATTTTAGTACAATGAAATTAGTATAAATAATTACTTGCAGCTACTAAATTTCAGTAAATTGTTGTAAACTGTAATTTAAAATCAATATGCTGAAATTAGCAAAAAAGTTTACTAAAAAATAAAAAAACTGTAAATTCTAAAAAAAAAAATAATAATTTTTTTTCTTCCGATTGTACCAAGCGTATAATTACTTCATCGTACTTGAAATTTGGAGTCAAAATTGCAAACGGTTCCCCAGTTATTAGCTTTTTATGCATTGGAGATGCAATAAAATTTTCTGAGTGTTATTTCTAAACTAAGAATATATCAATGGTAACGAATATATACTAAACAAGAATTGTAAAAAATCGAAAAAAAAATTGTTTAAATTAGTATATTTTTCAGTTAAATTTAGCAATCGGTTTTGAAAAATTAGTAAAATGTTTTGCTGAAATCAGCAGCGATAATTAGTAAAAAAAATCCGTAATTTGTAATAATAGAATAGCAAAAATGATTACTAAAAAAAGAAATTGTACTAAAAATCAGTATAAAAATAGTAAAGTGCGATTGGAAACTGTTTACAAATTTTTTTACTAACTTTTTTATCTGAGTGTAAGTTAACTAGAATTGTCTGTGTATTTAGCAGTGTGTAAAATTTAGCTTACCTAAATTTAGCAGACCATAATTCTCAACTTCATTGAAAATTCTGCTGGCGCAAATACAGGTACTATTTCCTGTTATTTTTGCAGAATTTTGAACTACGGTTTTTTTTATGAGCAAATACCATAGATTATGTAGATATCTTACATAATCTATGGTATTTACTTAGATTTGAACTATGATTCCTATCAGGCTGTATCTCTACCCCCTACACCACAGACACTTACATTTAATTGTTGTCTAAATTTGAATTTAAATGTGCATATGCATGAAATCTTATTTTTATTAATTAATATTTTTGTTACTATTCTCAATATGTTACTATAATTACCAAAATAATGAAAATTAATGGTTGATTGCACTGAAGTTGACAAAACAATTTTAAATTGCGTCAGAACTGATATTGAATCAGAACTGATACTAGAGTTTTGCTGCCAATATTTTATTCAAAAAAAATAACGAAAAAATGTCGTTGGTTCCGATAAAATGCCAACCAACTAGTTTTCTGTGTGTGTGAGTTTGACTTTATTCAAAATTCATTGGCCTAATTTACGTATATAGGAATGAAATAATTTTAAGACGAATTATTTCACAAATTCAGAAATTTATAATCGGCGCTGTTCTCAGTTCCGAATCCACATAAAGAAATTCTAAAGTGGAACATTCCGAACATTTTTGCTGTTTTGTGATTCACATCCACAAAAATTTTTGTGAAATATTCCGTGTATAAAAAGCTGGGTGGAAGTAAAAACGAATGCACTTTTTTTCTATGAAATATTTATTAAATTATTAAAAAAAACATTTGTGAACAATATTTTGAAATGTTTTCTTTGTATTTTAACTAAAATATTGAAATTTGTAGAACATTTAATACATAAAAAGATTATTCAGGAATATGGCATCACCAAAAAAATAAGTTATAAAAAAATCGTTATCACTAGATGGCACTTTGTAAAAAAAATTTAATTTTTTTTTTTTTTTATTTAAATTTAAATAATAACAAACAATAAAGGAAAAAATACAAACAAATATTTCAAATTTTATTATTTGAATATATTCCGCGTTTGTTTTTTCCTTATTTTGAGCAGTTTTCAGCAGATTTTGAGTTTTTAAATATAAGCTCAGCTGATACTAAACTGATACTAAATAGTTGCTCAGGTAATAGTAAATATCAGCGCCCTCTATCGGTGAGTAGTTTAAGTTTTGATTTCCTATCTCTATAATTAATAGTCTCTGAGATTATTTTTAAAAACTGTCTATAAATTTTAACATCTTCTTTCGGAATCAAAAAAAAAAGAGGAAGAAGAAGAAAAAATGATTTAATCAAAATTTCAAATTTATTTTCACAATTGTTTTTTGTTTATATTTACATCAGCTATGTTACCAAAGTTTACTCGAAGAAAAAGTCTGGGTAAATTTTGGTAAATAGAGAAACACTAATACACTCTCATTAGCGCTCTCATTTACCCAATTTTCGAGTATAGGACAGTGATGGTATTTGAGAATTTTCGTTTGGTGCCTCAATGATGCCAAAAAAGCTTTAAAAGTGCCAAAAAAAAAAAATTAAGCAACATTTAATGTTTCAAAAAAAATATGTTCAGCTTTTAATTTAACCCCTCAATTCATAAATGCTTTGTAAAGTTAAGCAAGTTTACAAAACGTCATTTTCATACAAAATTTGTTCAATAAACCTCCTATAATTTTACAAAGCGTTTATGAATTTAGGGGTTAATATTTATTAGTGTTTTCAATTATTCGACATAGGCGGTTAACCGGTTAATGCATTATTCGAAAAATCACTAAAATGGATTAACCGGTTATTCGGGTCGGTTATTCGAGAAAATTGGCAGTTAATCGATTAATCGTTTAATGCTAAATTAAGGTATTTCATTAACTTTTTATTAATTAAAACACAAAAAGCTGACTCTTTTCATTAAATATTAACGTCATATATGAATACGATGTATTTAATAAAAAAGTTTTCATATTCGAAGGTTGAAAAGTTTCGGGATCTGAGATTTTTTTAAAAAAAGGTCTGTAAAAATGTTGCTAAATCTACTAAAATTTCGTTGAAGATGGCAGAAAGTATGCTGGGTCTGAAAGGGTTAAAGAAATGCTATACCTAAAGTTTTTTAAATTTTAATAAGATTCTTCCTACAGCTACGAAATTTTCATTAAAGTCATCGATAAAAAAATTTGAGTTCTCTTTGAGATTAATTTCAGTTAATTGAGAATACCAATTTACTTTGTTTCTCAGTATCTTTTTCGTTACCAAAGACCATTAACAGTAAAAAAGTAACCTAAAGTTTGAGCGTACTTACTCTGAGAGAATTTTATCGGACGATTTGTAAACAAAATTTTCAATAAGCTAATGAAGTTTTCTTCAAAAAGTAAAAGCCAAATTTATTAAATTTTATGAAAAGGCTTCACAATTTTTATGAATCTCTTTCTATAAAAACTTTTTCGGGTGTATGACATTTTTAATAAATAATATGAAATTCTTCATAAAATTTTATGAAAAATTGCATCAATTCAATTAAAAGTTTCAATAGACGAATTCAAGCAAACTTAATTGAATCAGTGTATAAATTCATCAATAGCATATAGACTAGAGATGAGCGATCCGGTGATTTTTGAATAACGCTGCTACCAGTGATCGTGATTTTCACTTCACCGTTCTTTTAAACAGTGACCGTGATCACGGGTTTGTAATAGAGATGGGCGATCCGTCGATTTTTTAGTAACATTGTTCTCAGTGAATGTGATTTGCAAATCGTTGTTCTTTTAAACTGTGATCGTGATCACGGTTTTTCTATGGAAAAGACTGCGATTTTCTGATAAATAAACGAAATAATATTTATAGCGAGTTTTTAAGATGTCAGTTAAACTAAACTAGTTAAACCGAAAACGAATTTTGTCAGCCATTTCAAAGTTTATTAACAAAAATTTGCCGGAAAATCTTTTTCTCGAGTATAATTTATTTCTTTATTGAAATAAAACAAAATAAACCACATTTTAAAAGCAGAATTCCAGTTACAAACTGCGTTACACTAAGTTTAAAGATAATCCACTTCCTAAAAACTGGGCCTTAAAAGAAGAATAGTTGCGATCGGTAACAAAGACAAGATAGAAGGAGACATTTTATTCAGAAGATTGTGAAAGCAATTCACTGTTATTGAAAAAAAAAAAAACATGTATTACTGTGCACAATGAAGTTTGCAAGAAAGAATAGTACAAAAATATTAAAAGAACGACATTCCGAGTAACTGCGACTTGAAATATTTGATCACTGCCGTTACCAGTGATTTATCAATAACTGTGATTAAATCACCGGTATGAAAATATCGCTCATCTCTAATATAGACAATTCACTGAGTGTGCAGTTACAGAAGTCAAATTCTATATAAATTAAAATTTTTTAACTTTAGGTTATTTGTTTTAATTCGAATTTATATTCCTTGAAACGGGTTCGGATTCAATGTTGCTCTAGTGGAACATGTTTTAGAATTGATGTGGTTTTGAACCGATGTGTATGTACACTTTTTTAGGAAAAATAAGAAAAGTTAAAGTTCTTACAGAATTAACATGTTAATTGTGTAACAGTTTTAAAACAATTATATTAGTTTAAATTTTTAAAAGAATTGAAACAGTAATGCAAAATTGTCTATTTTATTTCATAAAGCATCCTCCAGCCAGTCGTGTATTTCGTGTGTTTTGTGAAGTTTTAAAAAACACCTTTATTTTGCTATGTTCTTAAGGCTTTTTTACAAATATAAACTTTGATACATATATTTTTTTAAACATTTGCGCAAAATTTTATTGAAAATTGGGAGTCTAATGGTACAATGTCGACTTGCTTGCGGTTGCTCGAAAAAGGTATTTAAGGACCTATTTCACACGATTTTTAAAGAATTTGATGCTATTTTAGTTAGTATTTGTTTTTTCTAAGCTTTTCTGGTAATTTTGTAGCCCAGATTAAGAAAATTGTGATGTTTTGTGAAAAAATTAAGGAAAAATTCCATATTAAAAATGTAACCGGTTAATCGACCAATTTTAACCGATTATTCGGGTCGAATAATTTTTTGAGTTTTAAATTATTTGTTTCGACATTAACCGAAATAGAGGCGATTAATCGAGGAATCGGTTAATCGATTAACCGAATTGGAAACACTAATATTTATACATTTAGTTACTTTAACCCCTAAATGCATGGTGTAGCCGTTTGGCAACATAGCAGTTTCTTAATAAAAAACGCCACTTGATGCATAAAACTCAATTTTTGGGCATTGGGGCCCTTTCTGCACAAAGTGCTCTTACAAACTAGAACTCAGATTTTTTAAACAGTTATAGAAAAAATCTTGGTTTTGTTTCGTATGTTCGTGAAAAATCTAAAACACACATTTTTTTTACAAAAAGTGCAATATTCAAAAATGTTTGTTTAAATATTTAAAGTGGTATTCTCGCAATAAAATTAGTTTTGGCAACAATAAATGTATAATTAATAGCCGTTTTTTCTAATCACTTGGATTTAATAAATCCAAAAAGTATTTCTAAAAGTGCTCAACAGATGGGGTTAGATTTTTCCTATTTTAAAAAAATTTTCTGTCCGACACTTCTTTCACCCTAATTTTTAATACCGAATTCGATGATGGAGGATTCAACTTTAACTTTTAATTTATAATTATATTTTACATAAAACAGCGATAAACAGTCTGCCTTTTCAGTTTTATCACTTCAATTTATATTTTTACACAATTGAAAAATTCCATTGCAATATTTAATATTCACTAATTGGATTTAATTAAATTACTTACTGTAGAGTGAAAAATTGCCATTTCTATTTGAGCTATTTCTCCATGTCCAAGATGAAAAATATGTATTTGGTGAGGTGTAGTTTTTTTTTCTAAACATATTTCATAAAAAAAAATTTAAGAAAAACCTTTTATTTGTTAGTTTTTAATTTTTTTTATTTCTCTTTTAATTTTTATTCGTATTTTTTTGTGACATTAAATTAATAGGCTGTTTCATTTCATTGCTTTTATTGTGGATTTATTAAATCCAGCTTTTTTTTGGATTTAATAAATCCATTTTTTGTATGAAAAATTGTAAATCCAGGTGATTAAAAAACACGCTAAATATTTCATACATTTTTTTTTGTTTCTTTTTTTTCATACACGTTAAAATAATCACAATTTAGCTATTTGGCAATTTTTTTGGTATTTATCTTGAAATGTACACGCCTTTAGAAATTATATATAAAAAAATGGTTAAAATTGTAGAGATCATGCATTTAAGGGTTAAGTAAAAAGACAAAAAAAAGGCGGGCAACTTATCTAAAAAGTAACCCGAGTTTAACATTACCTACCACAAATATTTTCATATAAAAATGTCATTCTTAACTATAGTAAAGCACTAAACTTACGTTATTTTAAGATAAGTTAGCAGGTCCAAGACTTTCAAAAAATTTTACAATTAAATTTGACAATACAATAGAATCAATTAAAGTTTTTCTAATTTTATCCCCGTTGCTTTTATTTTTAAATATCAAAATAATGATTAAATTGTCCCCGAAGAACTGGAAGGTGGTCCAAAAAATTGTAGATATTTTTAGTGTAGCATTTGTTTTTTAATTTTGCTACCCTTATTAATAGGCGTGGCTTTTAATGAAAAACCAGCGATATCGACCTTTTATCAAATCATATAGAAATTGTCGTAAAGTGCCAAAATACTATGGAGAGTGCCAAGGTGCCATTGAACATTCAATAGTGCCACAAATGGCACTTTTGTGCCACTTTTACCAACAGTGGTACAGGAACGCTTTTGGGTAAATTTCGGTAACTTTGGGTAAATTTCGTTAACTTTGGGTACGTACGGAAACGCACTTAATATGTGAATACCAAAACAGCATATTTCCGAATAGGTAATTTAATTCCATGTGCTTTTAGGAATCCATTCTAAATCAAAACCCTCTAAACTCAGAACAGCAGTGAATATCAAAATAAAATTTTACCAAAAATTCTAGAATTTTTATAAAAAAAAATGTTTATGCTTGACAGCCAAATTTGTTGCCGATCTAATGGATAAGTCGTGGCAATGATTAGTTCTGTTACTTTAATATTTTTTAACTTAAATTTTATGGTCGATTGTGAAGATGGGTATTAAAAGCAAATATATTTTTTTTTTTTTTATAATAAAACCAAAAATTTAAACAGACGGTTAAACCGTCTCCAAAAAAAAATTAAGTAATACATCTATTGAAAGTCATATATAAAACAACGACTATCTAGATGTAGAACTTCAAAAAAAATACAACTTTTAGACTGCACCTATTCAACTAATAATAATAATAATGATATATGACGACTTTTCTAATACTGTAAATACTAAATAAGTTTAGTTTAATTCTATAATATAATTAACTTAGTTGTGAATTTCTAAATAATTTGTCAATGTATAAATTTGATACTAATGGTAAGAAATCTAAAAATAAAAAGAAAATAGTAATTTTAATTAGAATTACGTTAAGACAGATGGGCAAAAATAAAACTTTATGCGATTAAGGTTTAATATGGATGTTGCAAGTAAGAATACATTATTTGTGATTATGTATTTAAATTTTTATTTTATAGGAAAGATTTGTCGAATCCTTTCTAAACATGTATGAATATTTGTAAATATTTTAGTTTCTTTAAATTTTGAATTTTGTTAAAAATTAAGACGAAAATTATAAACATTAAAAAAAACAACTAAATTAACCCCCTATTTTATAAAGCGAACGGTATTATTTCTCCAGAGAAATTGTGTGTATTTTGTTTTTGTTACACTAACAAAATACACTCCTCAGGTGGAATTATTCCGCCCGCTTTATAAAAAAAGGGGGGGTAATACTAAAATCTTACTAACCAAATTATTATATAAAAAAAATTAGCTAATAGTAAAATTGTTTAAAAAACAAAAACCCAAAGAAAAAATGTTTAAATTAAATTTTCAAATATTTTCTATCATACATATATAAATAAATACAACAACATACATACATAGTAGTTTAGAAAGAAAAGGAAAATAAAAAGGTTTTTATTTGAATTGTAATTTATGTTTTATTGTATTATAACAAATGTATTTCTAAATATTCTTATTTAGATTCTATAAAATTTATTATGAAATGCTCAATTGTTTTATATTGTCTAAATGATATTTTTGAACTAGTTAAATATGAAAAGAAAACAAAAACGTAAAACAAAAACATACACACGAGTCTATATTTAGAAAAATAAGTTATATTAACAAAGTTATAGTTAATAATTTAAAAAAAACAGCAAACATAAAATGAAATAAATAGTAAAGAAAACAAATACTAAACAAATAAAAATAACCATGTCTTTTACTTTATTCGCAAAAAGGGGACTTAATAACAACAAAATCGGCAATTAGAGTTGTGAAATTTCGGTATTTTTTGAGCACTCAATACTACTCAATATTTTTCAATTGAGTACTCGATACTACTCAATACTTTTAACGGTTTTTTTTAATTTAAAAATAAAAATGTTATGAATTCGTATTTATTAGGAAAAATTATAACAAAACAAAATTATAATTGTAATACTTACATTTTAATTAATTTAAAACATAAAAATAAATTAATTAAATAATTTTTCCCAAAAATTCGTTATAAATTTCTTTGCTTCACAAATAGAGTTGTATTTTCAGAGCTGTATTTTTAGAGTACTATTTTTAGAGTTGTATTTTTATACGAAAAATACACATTTCTACGAAAAATTGCATCTTTAAAAGTATTGAGTAGTACCGTTTTAGTATTGAGTACTCAAAAAAACAGTCAGTATTGAGTACTCAGTACCGGAATACTCAATACTTTTACAACTCTATCGGCAATATTACATTTGTCGTTGTCGAATTGAAGAGTAAAGTGTGAATTAGCCAGACATCAACGTAACATATTGTATCTATAGATAACTGAATTAATGGTTTCAATAATAGAAGATGTATTGTATCTTTTGTTTGCCTGTGTTACCCAGACGTAAACGTAAGTTAAATTAACGTAGCATTCTCATAATGAATAAGAAGAGTATAAAAAAAAACTATTGTATTTTTTATCTTTTTCTTGTGCATAGAATGAAATGTCAAGTAATAAAATAAAAAAATTTCTATTTTCAACAGAACTTTTTTACGATTTTACTTGACAACAGTTTCAATGCATAGAAAAAAGATAAAAATATTTTCTATATTATTTTAACACATTCAATTCATTACAGATACATATTTTACTTTACGATTAAGGGCGGATTATGGGACCGTAAACGTAAATGTGATGTAACTGTACCGTGCCGTAGCTAAAAAGTACACTTATAGATTACCGTAAACGACATTACTATTTAGCATCTATTTCATGTGGTTTTATGTTTTATTCTAAATGTTTCCATTTATTTATTCATTTTTATTCCTTGTTGTTTGAATCAATTTTCTTTATTCATTTCATATTTTTTCCGACTAAAATCATTCAGCTGTTTCGATGCCGGATAGAAAATTCTGATTTCAACAGAATGATCAGGCAAGTACGGTTACATTTACGTATTAGTAACCATTCGTATACATTTCTTCTTGTGGTTTCGAAACAGCTGATTCGTTACAGATACGTTTGCGGTTGGGTAACTCAGCCTTTAGACTAATGAAGCCTTTAGTAGTATTCACTTCAACCACAACATATTGTTGCTATCAACTAAAAGCCTTGTTAACACCGATTATTGTAGTTGTTTTATATTTTTCAGGGATCAACTAAGCAATTCTTTAACTATGCAACTATGGAATTTTTTGGTGTATTTTTTAATAAATCGGCCGATATTCTTGCTTGATTATGTTTGATTGCGTGCTTGAACATTATGGAGCTGGTATCAAGTAATCAAGCAGCTGAGGTTAGAGTTGTAAAAGTATTGAGTACTCCGGTACTGAGTACTCAATACTGACTGTTGTTTTTGAGTACTCAATACTAAAACGGTACTACTCAATACTTTTAAAGGTGTAATTTTCCGTAGAAATGTGTATTTATCGTATGAAAATACAACTCTAAAAATAGTCCTCTAAAAATACAACTCTGAAAATACAACTCTATTGTGAAGCAAAGAAATTTATATCGAATTTTTGGGAAAAATTATTTAATTAATTTATTTAAAATGTTTTAAATTAATTAAAATGTAAGTAACAATAGTTATTTAACACGTGTATTTGAATTGTTATTATTTTTCCTAATAAATACGAATTTATAACATTTTTATTTTTAAATTCAAAAAAACCGTTAAAAGTATTGAGTAGTATCGAGTACTCAATTGAAAAGTATTGAGTAGTATTGAGTACTCAAAAAGAATCGAAATTTCACAACTCTAGCTGAGATTGCCAGTATTACGTGAAAAGTACCAGAAAAAGTACCCTAATGAAGTTTGTATATCGTTAGCTGAAATGCAAAACCACGTAACTAACATTTTTACTATTTTACAGGAGAAACAAAAAATGTTATATATATTATAACAAGTATGTAGTTACGTGCTTTCGATTTTCGCTAATAATATGTCTAATTTTTATTATATGACAGTAAAAATTGGAGAAGACCTGGACCTCGTTGATATGCATCATAATCGATCAAAAAACCGATTTTGTATTTTTTGTTAGTTACGTGGTTTTGCATTTCAGCTAACGATATATAGAAAGCTAAATGATATGAAATCTTTTAAATAATGGTAATCCCAAAACATCATTACAATCAAGCAGTATTACCAGAACTTAGAGATGAGCGATCCGGTGATTTTTGAATAACGCTGCTACCAGTGCTCGTGATTTTCAAATTACCGTTCTTTTAAACAGTGACCGTGATCACGGGTTTGTAATATAGATGGGCGATCCGGCGATTTTTCAGTAACATTGTTCTCAGTAAAATCGTGAAATGTTCAAATCGTTGTTCTTTTAAACTGTGATCGTGATCACGGGTGTTTTATGGAAAAGACTGCGATTTTCTGATAAATAAACGAAATAATATTTATGGCGAGTTTTTAAGATGTCAGTTAAACTTGGTTTAGTTAAACCGAAAACAAATTTTGTCAGCCATTTCAAAGTTTATTAACAAAAATTTGCCGGAAAAACTTTTTCTCGAGTATAATTTATTTCTTTATTGAAATAAAACAAAATAAACCACATTTTAAAATCAGTATTCCAGTTACAAACTGCGTTAAACTAAGTTTAAAGGTAATCCACTTCTTAAAAACTGGGCCTTAAAAGAAGAATAGTTACGACCGGTAACAAAGACATGATAAAAGGAGACATTTTATTCAGAAGAGTGTGAAAGCAAGTCGCTGTTATTGAAAAAAAAACATGTATTACTGTGCACAATGAAGTTTGCAAGAAAGAATAGTACAAAAATATTAAAAGAACGACATTCCGAGTAACTGCGACTTGTATTATTTGATCACTGCCGTTACCAGTGATTTATCAATAACTGTGATTAAATCACCGGTATGAAAATATCGCTCATCTCTACCAGAACTGTTTCAGCTCATATCCTCATTTCACCTGTTAAAATCCCCAAAAATTCCCTCATAAAATTTTAAATCCCAAATTTTGTCCCCAATTTATTTAAAAAAAAAGATTTGAAAAATAACTTAAACAGAAAGTGATATTAATTTAGAGTCTAGAGTCAAACTAAAGAACATTCATTTAAAAAAATTTAACTTATTTTGCAATGCAAAATTGGCATTCTTAAGCAGTGTTGCCAGAAAAATTTTAGCTCATCTCCCCGTTTTTGAAGTTGAAATCCCCAACTATCCCCAAAAAATTGCTAAATCTCTAAATTGGTCTAATTTAAACAAAAAAGCATTTTTATTGAAAATATAAATTACACAGCCAACAAATTTTTGAGCACTCTGAAATAATGAATCATAACAGACTTTAAAATTGAAGGATTTAGAGGGTTCTTATTGAGTTCTTGTAAAATCGGGATACCATCCGAAACTTTGTGGCAACATTGACAAAAGGCACCAAATAGTACTTTATATACAAAAATTCTATAAAATGTTACAGAATTCGAAGTATTTTGCATGATATGTGCTGCTGAGAATTGCTTGGAACCAGCTCCGCTAACGTTCAAGTGCACGAATTTCTTGGTAATTTAGGTAACAATTTCAAATCAAGTAGCTTTTTTATATATAAAGTTACAAGTCGATACAAAATAGTTGGCGGCGGCTAAGCAAAATATTATCTGTATTTATAACAAATTATTTATTAGCTTTAAAATTATTGGTTTAGTTTGTTTATAACGCTAAAAAGAATATATTTTCGCTTACACACCTTGCAGGGATTTTCAAAATTCGCCTTTTTATTTTTACGCTTACAACTTTCAGATTTGCTAATGAATTTGATATTTTCACTTAATAAAACTTTGAAGCTTGATCAAATTTTGTTCAACCATTCCGAAAATATTTGAAAACTAATCAAAATTTAAAATCAAATTAACATTCAGTTAACATTGTTGACATTATTAAAATTCAAATAGCTTTATTTGCAAAAGATGACTTGAAAGATTTTTAACGGCGGATCCAATTTGAGCAAAACTACTCTAAAATTTTCTAATCTAAACGATACGAATTTCGAATTGGAATCCAGTGAAATTGAAATCTAATAAACTGTAAATGTGCCTTGTATCCTTCATAATATAAATGAATTTTGTGCTCCAACATTAAATGAAATGTTGTTTAGAACAATTTTTAATTGTGGATATTTTTTAAGGTTTGTTTACAAAGGAAAATGTTGTTGTCCGATCGAAATCCTATTTAGATTTCAAATTTTGTAATGTAAACGATATGAATTTCGAATTGAAATCGAGTTAAAATCAAATCTAGTGAACATTTAAAATTCAATATTAGATGCTTCAACAAGCAAACAAAAATAAGCACAAACTAGCCTTTTACTTCGACGACGACTAGGCCTCGAACGCTTCAAAATGTGTAGGTGGCATCATTGCATCAACAGATTGTTCTTTTGCCAACCCTGCGCTACTTCGCTATGAGGCGAAAATTTCCACTACCGCGGGTAGCCAGGAAAATAGCGGAAAGTAGAGGAAATTTGTATGCAAATTTCCTCTACTTTCCTCTATGGCGGAATGGACGATATTAACAACTATGTAATTGCATTGTTTGGGTGCGTTCGGCAGATACAATTTGACAGTCAACAGTTGTGCATCTATCTGCTGAACGACCTGATCACTAACCGCTCAGTCTGAGCGCTGTCATATTTTGGTAGCGTAAAAAATGTTTGCTACTTTTGATCAAATAGTGATACATTTGTTGTTGTTGATTTTAAAAAATTTTTTGTTTTGTATGATTGACAAATAAAAACATACAAATATAATTCAAAAACAAGAAATTTAAAAAATCATAGGAAAATATAGAAAAAATGTATTTAAAAATAAAAAAAAAGAAAACATCGTTCAGCAGAGTAAGTAATCACAAAGCGCTACAAGTCACCGGTATCAGTTTAAGGTTTCTCTGCCGAATGATACCTTTGTTTCAGTTTCATTCAAAATAAAAAAAGGTGGCATTCATGGATAAAAATATATGCCCAGCAAAAAAAATACCTGACCAAAATCCGTCCATGTTGTAAAGAAAAACATTTCAGTAATATTTGCACAGATTGTTTAAATAAGAAATAGAACTGCTTAAAATAGTATAATATAGCTTTTATAAATAAATAGATAATTAAATATATTCAAACTTCTGAACTAAACGTATGAAGTTTTTTTTAAAGCTCGATTAACGGTTAAGAAGTGATATTTATAATATACTTATAAAACCGATTAAAAATAGTTTTTTATACATAAAATAAATTAATTTCTCCTGTGTTCAAGGAGAGAGGAAAAGTAACTTATTGTGAAGTCATTCAAACATATATTTAAGAAGTTGTGCTTGTGACATGCCCAATTAAGTGGAATAATAAACCAATTAAAAAATTGAATAATTCTAAAAAAATTAAATTAATTTCATTCCGCACAACTAAATCGAAAGAAATCTAAAGTATTGTAATTGTAATTATAATTTAGACCAGAAAAAAGTTTCGTTTGTATTTTGGTTATTTATTGTAATAGCCATGTAATAAACATTTTACTTTTATTTGAAATAAAATAAATAATACGAAATTCAAGTTATTTTTTTAAGAGATCGCTATTCAAAAGTTTTATAAAGTACATCTTCAATTCATTAATTGTAAAAAAATTGTGTCGAAAATTTGACTTCCTAGTACTTTAAAAACAATAAAATCGGTGATTTTTTATATTGCTTTGCCAGTTCATTCCAAAAGTGATATTTTTTTATTTGGAATTAATTGAATTACAAAACAACACATAAAAAAGTTAAATACAAAAAAAAAAAAAAAAAAGGGGTGGTCAAGGGAAATTATTTTCAAATGCCAACCTGACCCACACTCTACCTATTACAGGTGACCCTTGTTAACGCTGACGAGGCTCTGTCGACTGAGTATGGGCGGTATAACCCGGTTCCCACAGTAATCGGACTATTTGCCGGAACGATTCCGATGTATTCGAATTTTCGAACTATCCAAGCAAGGATTGCCACTCCGGCTTTAAATGAGAATTATTAACCACAAATTCTCATCTTAAAGCCGTTACAACAACAACCAAACAAGTGTTCGGAAAAATCTTTAATCTTGGGGTTTTTAACCCCATTTCGACATTTTTTGATTGTTTAATTAGATTTTTGTCAGTAAAGTTAGCAAACTCTTAAAAAAGTTCGAAAAAAACAGTAAAATAAACAGTTAAAATTCAAAAATAAGCTTTTAATTTCATTATTTCTTCATTAAAATTCTTATAAAATTAAATTTTGCATTTAACACAATGCGGCATTCCTTCAAGAATCAGACAAGGTTGTGACATATTTGAACTACTTATTACAATTCAGGTTGGAAAAATCAAAAAGTTTATTTTAACAAAATAGAATTTTTTATTGAAAATAAATTTTAAAATTCAATTTTTAAATAAAAAATTTTTGTCGACTTAAAATAATTTTTAAGAAGACCCCATAATGCAGAAATGAATCCAAAAATCACCAATAAAAACTATTAAACATGGTTGTTCTACACTCAGATAAAAAAAAATTGTAAAAAAAATTTGTAAACAGTTTCCAATCGCACTTTACTATTTTTATTTTATACTGATTTTTAGTACAATTTTTTTTTAGTAATCATTTTTGCTATTCTCTTATTACAAATTACGGATTTATTTTTAAAAATTTTCGCTGCTGATTTCAGCAAAATTAATGTGTTTATAACTTTTTTTATTCTGATTTGCAAATTTAATGTGTTTATAACTTTTGAAGAAAATGTTTATTCTTCTTCTTAACCTCAAACCTACTAAATTAGAATTAATAAAAATACATATTAATTACAATATTAATTGTATTTGGTCTATACGACGCGTTTGAAAAAACAACACAACTAAAAGAATAAAAATGCCATGTTGGCTGTCCGTCTCCAATATACTCAAATTGCCTGCACTTGTACGTTAAAACCATACGTCAGTGTGGCAACATTTGCGAAAAGGTGACATGGAGGAAATAAGAAGATAAACAGGAAGTCTAAAGTAGAATGTTTGTATATGTCTGTTTTATCACTTCTGAAAGTATACAATCTGACAATAAAAAAATATAAACAATAATACAATTTAATGGAAAATCATTGATGAAGCCTGTCCATAAAAAAGGCAGAAACTGGATCTAGTCTGATTTGCAAATTTAATGTGTTTATAACTTTTGAAGAAAATGTTTATTCTTCTTCTTAACCTCAAACCTACAAAACATTTTACTAATTTTTCAAAACCGAGTGCTAAATTTAGCAGTAAAATATAATAATTTTATTTACAAGTGTTCGTTGATTTTTTACAACTCTTGTTTAGTTTATATTTGTTACTATTGATATTTTTTCGAATTTTGTATAAATGTTCCATAGAAATTTAAGTATTTATAAAACTTTTAAGTAGGTATAAATTTAGTTTCTTAAAAATTAAGTAGTTATAAAAATGCTACCAAGTCTTAAAAATTCTTGGCTTTTCTCTTTCAAATGTAAACAAAAATATTTGTCATAAAAATATTTGAAATTTTAGAATTTTTTATTTTATAAAATATCTGAAACAACAAAAGCTACCAAATTAATTATGCGTTTGTTAGTAAAGGTACAGCAGGGCACACAAGATTATTGCTCCATTTCGAGTTCTGGCGAAGTCTTTGTACGAAAACAGCTTTTGTACAAAGGCGACCCCAAATGTTTACATTTTGTTTGTTTACAAAAAATAAAAGAAAATCAGGTAAGTACGGATAGTCGTTTTTTTACAAGTCGTTATAGATATAGGTATAAAATTTTATTGTATCTCCAATCACTGTTGGTAAAAGTGGCATAGAAGTGTCATTTGTGGCACTATTGAATATTCAATGGCACCTTGGCATTCTCCATAGAATTTTGGCACTTTTTAAGAATATTTTTATACAATATGATATTTCGATATTACTGGCTTTTCATTCAAAACCACGCCTACTTAGAACGGGTAGCAAAATTAAAAACAAACGCTACACTAAAAATTTCTACAATTTTCTGGATCACCTTCCAGTTCTTCGGGACAATTTAATCATTATTTTGATCTTTAAAAATAAAAGCAACGGGGATAAAATTAGAAAAACTTTAATTGATTCTATTGTATTGTCCGTCACTGTATATATACAGTGGTGGCCAATAATTTAAAACAATTCAAGTTGTTCTAATTTTATTGTTGTTGCCATTATTTTTAAAGATCAAAACAGTGGCTAAATTTGCCACGAAAAGCAAGGTGATGGTTCAGAAAATTGTACAGAATTTTAACGTAATGTTTGTTTTTTCATTTTGTCACTTATTTTAAGTGGGCGTGGCTTTTACCATTAAAACATTACCTTAAAATTCTGTACAATTTCCTGAACAATCTCCTTGCTTTCGAGGCGAATTAAGCCACTATTTTAATCTTTAAAAATAAAGGCAACGAGAATAAAATTAGAAAAAACTTGAATCGTTTATATTATATTGGCTACCACTGTATATAAGAAGTAAATATTTTAACACGTTCAAGATATTGAAATTCAATTGAATTTCTCACTCGAATAAAGACAATTACTCCGTTTCTAGACCTTTGCGAGAGAAGAAAAAAACACGAAAACCGATATAAATAAATTTTTTTTTATCCTTTTGTCGGCAACTAAAGCTGTATTTTCAAGAATTTAAATTTTAGCAAATTGTGTGTCCGTTTACTCGAATTTCTTACTACTTTTACTACATTTGGAAAGTTTTCAGCGTGTTCGTTTACTAGAATTTCTTACTACTTTTACTACAATTGGAAAGTTTTGTTTACTTTTTGTATTGAATTTTTCCAGCTATAGTAAAAGTAGTAACTTGTAGTAAGTTAACGAACACGCCTTTTGTTTACTTTTTGTATTGAATTTTTCCAGCTGTAGTGAAAGTAGTAACTTGTAGTAAGTAAACGAACACGCCTAATATAAAGCTAAAATTTTATAAATTTCGCGTACTACGAAATAGTACTTTTTTAAGAATACGCTGTGAAAATCTGAACTGAATATATGAAACTCAATATCTCTTAAGCTACCTGACTTTTTGGTGACTTGACTTAACTTATGTTATCCGTAATAACAAAAAATTCTTTAAACTAATATTTAATGGAGAAAACGTGCATTACAATTAAATACAAAATTTTGTATAATAGCAGCTGAGCCCTTTTCGAAATTCAAGATTCAATAATATTGCAGCCAACTTTTTTTTGAGCGCTCAAAAATTATGACTCGTAAGAGACTTTAAAATATGAACATTTTCAGAGTGCTAAAATTTTCGAGTCATAAATAAAACATAATAGACTCGTATTTATGAGTGTATTCGACATTTTTTTCAAATTTTTCCATTACTCCTAAATAACTCAAAAATGAATCTTAAATGACTCATAATTGCTCAGAAAATTCTAAATTTTCCAATAATGCTCATAATTCAGCGTATTTTATGAGTCGTAAAAGTGCGCTCGGAAAGAGGCTTCATCGGTGAAGAAATACTCCCTCATATAGCTATAATTTTAGGTCTTAGGGCTCTTTTATGAGTCTTTTCGGATTCTAATTGCACACTGGGATGCAATATAGTTAATTATTTTAATTGCATAAAGTCATTGTTAAAAACCGACTTATTTTTGTCGGTTTTCGGTTTCGGTTTTGAGGCTTAAAAAACCGCGGTTTAAAACAAACAGCAAACTCTAGTACCGTGGTACTCTCGGTAAACCAATTTACCCGAAACAACAACAATTCACATACAATTTTGTCAATAGAAACGCTGTTTGGTAAAATTGGGTACCCGCGTTAAAGTACATGGCACAGAGCTATTGCCGTTACAAATAATTGGCCTTTTTTTAAGCACTGAAGTTATTTTTGAATTTATTCTATTTTGTTAAAAAATCCACATTTTGTTTTTCAATTTTTAAAACTTTATATTTTTATCCAAATCTAACACTTATTCCCTTATATAATGTGAAAGAAAAAAATTTAATTTTGCGAAAATGGAATTTCAGGAATAAAATTAAGCTAAATCCAAAACGAATTTATTTATTTTTTAAATCCATTTTGGATTTAGCTTATTTCAATTCCTGTGTTCTCATTTTTATAAAATTTAATGATTTTCTTGCACATTATATTGGCGAATAAGTATAAGAATTTAATAAAAATTATATATTTTTAAAATTAAAGAAACAAAGCATTTATTTTTTAACTAAATAAAATAAATACAGTGATTAAAAAATAGGCCTATTATTTTGAATATAATCCATATTCAAACAGCCCGGCAAAAAAAATTGGAAGTTATCCTTTACAAACCACCTCTTTCATTGCTTCAAAAGTATCCGTTAGTGTATTTTTACTGCTTTTTTAGAAGTATGGTAGAGGGGGGATCCTTCGCCACTTTTTTTTTCAAAGCACTGTCATTTCTTATCCTCTAATTATTTTTCAAAAATTACTTTCAAATTGAAGGTCTACATATCTTGGCTTTAATTTCTATAATTTTTATTCTAACTATTTGCATATCTTCTATTACTATTTTAATGATTTTCAAAGTAACCCAAATCGGCGTAACTGCCCCAAACTTGGGGGATATTCGCCAAAAGAGCTAGATATAATTTTAACAAAAAAAATTTGTTAATACGGCAAAGTCAATCTTTTAATGACTGAAATAAATAATTTAGAATAAGTTCTTTAGGATATGTAATCCATTTTAATCAATAAATCTCCACTACATTAAAAAAAATAATTCAAAAATATAATATAATGGGTCATATGAATAAAACTTAGCAATTACTTCGAAGTAATTACTTTGGGCTTAGGAATGGCTTTTAACTTCAAATTTACCAATTGGCTGGTAGAATAGCATGAAATGTAAACGAAAATTAAAAAATTTAATTTCTAGTCTACTCCCAAGCAGACTAGATTTGTGAAGTAATTGCTTAAAAAACCCTGTATTTCCCCCTATTAGTAATATCTATTTTTTATTCATATGAGCCAATGATTCTTCAAAATTACAAAAAACTGAATAATTAATATAAATTTAAGAATAAACACGATTGTTCTAATTTACTATTAAACGTATTTTAAACATATAGAAAAGTATTATAGAGCACTTTAGGCAGGGATGAACCAACTCTTTGTAGCTCCAGGGGCCATCTGGTGATTGTGCCTCAGAGACAGTCACTAACATAAAATTAATATTTTTCAGACTGGTGTAGGGTATGATATAGTCGGCATGCCCGACTTTAACCTTTTTACTCGTTTTTATACAAAATTTGTTCAATAAACCTCCTATAATTTTACAAAGCGTTTATGAATTTAGGGGAATATGTTTAACTTCATTACTTTTAGTTTTTCAATTTTTCATAGGCGTACCTAGACCATTTTTCTGGAGTGGGCAAGGGCCCCATTTATGTTTCGCTGTTTATTTGCCCATTCTCGGACCCCTAATCTTAAAAAATACTTTCGACATTATGCTTGCAATTTTTTTCATACAAAAAAAGACTTTTAAAAACAACTCCCTCCCTTTTGATATAATTTTCAAAATTTTCAAATGTTTTTTTATAAAAAACTCTGAAAAATGTATCCTCTTTTCTGAAGAAAACCTCCTGTAAAATCTGTAAAAATAGCGGAAAAAGTAACAAAAATTAAAAATGATGCTGCAGAAGAAACTGTTAAATTAACAGATTTTTTTTTTTGCTAAACACAAGTAAAATAAGAACAGCAAAAATAAACCTGTTAAATTTAGAATTTTACAATTTTTTAAGTAAATATTTCTGCTAATTTAACATTATAGACTGCTTTTTGCATTCAACTAAATTTAGCTTAAAAATAACAGAAAATTATAGATATAACGGTTTGTTTTTGCTATTTTTAGTCTACTAATATTAAGCAAAATTTTCTGTAGATTTTACAATACAATTTGTCATTTTCAATTAAATAAAAGTTAACTTAAATATAACTAAAATTCTGCAAATTTAACAGCTTTATTTTTGCGGTTCTTATTTTACTAGTATTTAGCAACAAAAAAAAACAGTTCTTTCTGGAGCATCGTTTTTAACTAATTTTTAGTTGCTTTTTCTGCTATTTATACAGATTTATTTCTATGAGTGTAATATTAACTAATTATTCCTTTAAAAAACTATTAAATCCAAAAATTTTTTCTATTATAGCTAGTACTAAGATCGATTTGTTTCTTAAATATTTCTTAAGTAAGAATTTTTAAACAACATTTCTTATTTAATAGTGAATGTAGACTGAGCAAAAACTACCTGGTTTTTGGCTTTTGTTAGTTTTTACTTGTCAGAACGCATATATAAAAAACCTACAAAAACTAGTTTCGTACGAAAACTAGGTAGTTTTTGCTCAATCTAAATGCAGTATAATACTGCATTTAGACAGAGGAAAAACTACCTAGTTTTTGGCTCTTGCTAGTTTTTACTTGTCAAAACGCATATATAAAAAACTATCAAAAACTAGTTTTGTACGAAAACTAGGTAGTTTTTGCTCAGTCTAAATTCACTATAAGAAAAATTCAAGACAAAAGTCGATATTAGTTCTGGCTGTAAAACTGAACCTTAGATTCCAACAAAATCTTCCTATAATCATAGAACAAGAATTATATACAGATTTTTTTAAAGACCGGCCTAAGTCCGCCAATGCAATTTTTAAAAATATATTAAAAAATGATGAAAAAATTTCTGAATTGAAGTGCACCTATTGCACTCGCAATGGCAAATTGCTGTTTTTATGCCAGTCAACTTTTACATCAAAGAATAGATCAGCGGTAGAGAGCTAAACTCGCAAGTTCGATTCCCGGTGGAGGCAATAAAACAAAATTTTAAAAATAAAAAAGTGTATCATTAATTCTAGTGCTTTTTCTACTGCTTTGGCATCTCTTTTTTTTTTTTTTGCTGGGAGTTTTATTATTTGAAACACAAACAACTTACTATGCTTTAAAATAAAAAAAAAACAAAACATTTAAATTAAATTTGAAATTTATAAAAATACAGGTTTTTTATTTTGGTTTAAAGTTAAATATACATTCTTAAATATTTTAAATTAGTAGTCATTTAACAAATTAGAAAGTGCATGACAATAACAATACATATTACAACGTTTTTATCTGTTGCTATTTACACTGAAATAAATTAGAACAATTTTTAAAAATCAATTTTAAATATTTTTAAACAATTTTTACTTTTTGGTAATAACAATGAATGTTTAAAAATAAATATTAATTACAACTGTTAAGCATATTAAATTGACATTGTTTAAGCATTTTATGAAGTTTCCAAACAAAAAAAAATTAAATATTTTAAATATAATTGGCGTCAGGGACAAATATGCATAAAATACATATTTTATTTTTAATTGTAAAAAAAAATATCAATAAAATCAAGCCCTCTGTTATTGTTGAGCAATTGGGGAGGCTGTATTCACATTTGCTGTTACCACACCTTTGTTTAACTCCTCGGCCGATAAAAATTCTATGGCTGCCGAATTGATGCAATAACGTTTGCGTGTTGGCTTGGGACCATCTTCGAATACATGACCCATATGAGCATTACATCTGGCGCAGCGTACCTCTGTGCGTATGCGTTCTGGATGTTTAATTAGTAGTAAAATATTACCCCCTTTAGTTATTAATTTTGCATTTTTTTATTTTAAGTTTTGCACATAAAAATTTAATTGGAAGTTTATACAAAATTGTTTTGCACAAGTGAATTGTTTTTTAGAATTGTTTTTAACAATAGTTTGTTTTTTAAATGATAGAAAGTTTTTTTGTTTGTTAATATTTGAAGAAATATTTAAATATTTTTTTTTTTAATAAAAAAAGAACAAATTGCAAAATGATTGAAGGACAAAATAAAAAATAAGGAAAAATTATAAATGATAAGAAAATAGAAGAAAAGGTGTAAGGAGATACAAATGAGACATTAAACATTTAAACATAAAATAAAATGATTTTTAAATAAAAATGTAATGCAATAATATGGAGAATATAGAGAAGAAAGATCGATTATATTATGCATCATAATAAGCATTATGAAAGACAAAAATAAGAGAAATTTAAGCAGCCAAGTGAATGATAAAGAAATTAAAATGAAATATTGAAAATGTATTAAACATTATAAATGATTTATAATTATTATAATGATAATAATGATATACAGCATTATTATGAACAAATTGTTTAATATAGTAAATACATATTTTTTTTAATTTTGAATATATTTTAGCATTGTTTTCAAAGCCAGTTTTTAAATTAGTTTCATTTAAAAGCCAAATAAAATTAATGCGATGATTTATTATTTAATTATTATTTATTATAAAATTGATTTTGTTGCAGATAGATGTTTTTGTTTATGTATGTTTTATATTTGATGTTGTTTTTTTGTGTTAAACCCCCAAAAAAACAGGCACATTTATTTAAAAAGCAAGAAAAAAAGAAATAGAAAAATATACAAAAAAAATAATTCATTATTTATATTGTCTTTATCATTTCTTTGTATTTTATTACTAGTTACTAAAAATATGTAATATTTATTAAAAAAAAAAATAAATAATCAGGAAAGTGTTAGTAACATATGGAAAGAAAGAAAAACAACAAACTTTAAACACTGTATTATGTGTGGAATTTTTAGAGGATTTTAAAGAAATTCATAAAGGGAAAGTGAAAAGAATATGATGTATTAAAAAATGTAAAAAGTGGCAATACTGATATCATTTTTCTAGGTATGTGCTTAACCTACCCAGCAAAATCTCAGTAATGGGTGCTCATTACTAATATCTAAATAATAAGCAGTAGAATTAGGGTCCTGTTAGTAAAACTGGTTTTGTGATAGAAAAACTGAAACCAAAAAAATTAAAATCTGCAGAAATTTGGAGATCCAGAAATATTTCGGGTCAAAAAACGAATCTCAGGAACTCAATTTTCAAAATATCGAGATTTTAAAAATCTGGCGTTTGGCACCCCTTGTGTGAACGCGTTCTAATTTATGTTACACAACAATTTCTTTCTATATGACGTTTGACCTATTCAATTGCAATAGGTTGTTTTCCTCCACACTAGAAAGTGTTGGAACCAGTTTAACATTTCGACTTCCAGGAATCATTTCCAGAACCTGTTCCATGGAACTGTAAAATGGAACGAAAATGCTGTTTTAGTATGGGAAAAAAAATTTTAAAAATGATTAAACTAAAAAACAGTTTTTTATGAAAAACTGTATGAAATCGAAAAAAGACTGGAAAACTGTTAAGCATCCCAAAAAACAGTTAAAACTGGATACATGGCAACACTGCTACCCAGGTAGAAAAAATACGCACGGCACAGTGTTGGTGACGGTACTGGCATGACATCGAAATGATAAAACCAATATAAGCCTGGCCGTATTTATTTGCCATCGTTAGCACATCGTTGGAATTCAGTAATTTACCAGTACATACTTTAAATGAAATAACTTTTAAAATTCGAAAAATGTCTTATTTTCATACATACGCGCAATGAAAAATCGGCCAAAAATTAAACGAAAAATGGACCAAGAAAATAAAAAAAACTCCTGTACAAATTACCGTGAAATGATAAAATGGAAAATGACTTATGGGTTATATAAATGGGTTATATTTCATTTTTAAAATTCGGCCTTTTTTCATTTTGATAAAGCGCCCAAACTTTTAAAATATATATTCAATCCGCTGCACTGTGCATTTCGCAAGGTTTTGATACTGTTGTAACCAATTCGTTAATAGTTGTTATTATGGAGACTAAGATTTAAGTAATATATAGGCGCACTAAATATTTTTTCTTTGTTTGTGGATTTATGAACTAATATTTTCTGGCGAGAAAACCCTTCCGCATTGACCTTGAATTAAACTTGGGCTTAAGTACGCCGCAGGTGTTTTTTAAAATTGGTGTATTTGAAAAAAGTAATTTTGGTAAATGAATGTTTTTCGTTCGATTTGAGATCAAAAGTTATAACATTTTCTTTTAAACAATTTTCAAATTAAAGAAAGATGATAAAATATTTTTTTTGCACAATTTTAATTTTTTTTGGTAACGGAGTTTACATTTCCGCAAGCAAAAGATATAACAGAAAAAAATTGCGTACGAATTTTCTTCAATTTATTAGTTTTTTGTATTTGAGTTTTCAACATGCTTTCCAATAAACTACAATTTGTGTTTATCAAATTGGCGGTTTCGCGAATAAAAATACAATTCCTTACGCGAAAAAAATTTTTTTTTTAATTTTGTATTTTCGGTCCTTTTAAATGCTTTTCAAAAATATAAAATTTTTTTAAAATCCAATCAGCGGTTACGAAGTTTCAAAATAATATACTAAAAACATAACATTTCGCGCAAATTTAATTTGTCAAACTAATGTCAGTAATGGCTCGAAATATCGATTCCAAACCAATGAAATGCAAAAAACTGATAACTTTTTTTGATTTGACGCAAAATTATTAGTTGAATCATCTTTTGACGCATAAATATTAGTTGAATCAACTCTGTTTATGGTTATTTTAAAATATTTTAAACACATACCTACATTTATTTGAATGCAATCCGATGCAAACAATTTTGGTTACGGAGTTTACAGTTACGGAGTTTACATTTGGTTACTTTTTTCGTTTTCTTTCAGAAACGCTTTGTCAGAAATTCCTTTCCGAAACAAAATCGTATGTCTACAAGGTGAATCCAAATATGACATTGTTTTTCTTACTCGTTAAATAGTTTGGTGTAAAAATTAGGAACCGAGTTTACAGCATTTTTTCAAATCTTATTAAAGACATCCTTTTTCATCTCGAGAATGTTACATGCTGCAGAAAAACTTCAAGTCTGTTATACTAGATGATTACTTACAGTCCAACGATCATTTGAGTATAAATAACATTTATACTTTTCGCAATATAATTAATAGATAACTCCAAAATTCTGGTGTGTGCATTTTTATCAAAAATTATGACGAAAAATCGTTACAGAGTTGAAGTCGTGTTAGCAAAGATATACGAAAAAGTTTGTAAAATGTATTAATTTTTATAGAAACGTCACTTTCCTCTTCATAAAAATTCTTACTGTTACGGTGGGTCTCATACTGTAGGTTTAACTTTAACTTAACTATAAACAAAAGAAAATGTCAAAAAAAAATGTACACAAAACAACAACAAATTTTTGGGTTAACTATTAACTAAATTTAAACCTGCAGTATGAGACCCACCGTTAGTGTTTAGCTTCATTGGTTATTAAAATATGTATAAGCTTTTAAAGTTAAAAAACCTGGTTACGGAGTTTACTGGTTACGGAGTTTACAATTTGGCCTATGAAATTGGTCACAAATTTTATGTATTAACCAAAAATTGCTCTGATTGTTATAAATTTTGTAAAACAGGTGACAATGCGCTAATATACAGTTGTGGCCAAGCATTTAAGTCAATTCAAGTTTTCTTCTATTTTTATTGTTGTTGCCTTTATTTTTAAAGATCAAAATAGTGGCTAAATTCGCCACAAAAGGCAAGGAGATGGTTGAGAAAATTGTACAGAATTTTAACGTAATGTTTGTTTTTTCATGTTGTCACTTGTTTTAAGTGGGCGTGGCTTTTAACGAAAAATTCACTAAATCAATCTGCTGAAATTAGCAAAAAATTGTACTAAAAAATAAACTGTAAAATCTAAGCGTATAATTACTTCATCGTACTTGAAATTTGGAGTCAAAATTGCAAACGGTTCTCCAGTTATTACCTTTTTATGCATTGGAGATGCAATAAAATTTTCTGGGTGGTATTTCCAAACTAAGAATATATCAATAGTAACAAATATAAACTAAACAAGAATTGTAAAAATTAAAAAAAAAAAAATATTTTTAAATTAGTATATTTTTCTGCTAAATTTAGCACTAGGTTTTGAAGAATTAGTAAAATGTTTTGCTGATATCAGCAGCGAAAATTAGTAAAAAATCCGTAATTTGTAATAAGAGAATAGCAAAAATGATTACTAAAAATAAAAATTGTACTAAAAATTAGTATAAAAATAGTAAAGTTCGATTGGAAACTGTTTACAAATTTTTTTACTAACTTTTTTATCTGAGTGTACATATCTATTAATAAAAAAACGAAAAATGGACTGATTTTCGGATCATAGAATTTTTTTCTACCACATATCCAAGTTCTAAAGAAATTAGAGTGTTTAGCTTAAAATGCATTCCTTCTAAGAATTGTTATCCAAAGGATAAGATTGCTTTGGATAAGAGCATTATCCAAAGCAAAAAATTTCAAAATATACATCTTTCCTGAATTGTGTTTCTTTAAAATCCATAAATTTAATATATAATAACAACTTAAGGATTATACATATATTTATTTTTACGTAAATAAATATAGATTAATTGGTAAAAATTGTTAATTGTAGAGAAAAAAGAAATAAAAAGTAAATAAATAAATTGGTAACAACATAAAGAACACCAATGCAAATTATATATAAAAAATTAGGAATTAACAATGAATTTTAACGGTTAATTAAATCTTGATATGTCTTTTAAGACTTTTTATTTAAAGTATTTTGTTTCACTATGTTCTTGATATCAAAATTTTTTTATTTTTTTAATAACAATGAAGTTATTATGCTGAGCATGACACCACCAAAATTAAGCGTAAAGTATGGGTATGTATGGAAAATACACAATTAAATGGTTTTTGATGACTTAAACCAAAATTAAAAATGGAATTTATTGTACTATTTGTAGAATATGAAAAATAAGCTTAAAAAAATAATAGAATGTTATTGCATTTTTTTTGTTTCAAAACAAATTTTCAAACTACATATATACACAATATTTTAACGTAGATAATGTTTACGATGTATATCTAGTTATTCGGGGTTGTCATATAAACTCGTATATTCCTTGTAAACCTTGTATAAATACAAACCATATTTTTTATGTATGGAGTTTGACATTAAACTCATAAATATACCAGGTTTACACCGTTTACGAGTAGAATACGGGTTTATATGAAAACCCCAATTGTATTAAATGAAAATTTAAATAAACTTATTTTTTATTTTGCTGATTTGTACTAGAAGAGGAGGAGGAGGACGTTGAGGCATTTTGTTTGTTTTGCGAAGCTGATCCAGCCTGTTGGTGGTTGCTTGACTTTGCAGCAGCAGGCGGCGGTTGTTGTGGGTTATGCGGTTGCGGTATAAAGTCAATAGAAGCAGAATTGATGCAATAACGTAGATATTTCGGTGCCGGACCATCATCAAATACGTGACCCATATGAGCACTGCATTTGGAACAACGCACTTCGGTGCGTACCATGCCTAGCATTTTTGAAATGACTACTATTTTATATAATTATTTATTCAAAACATAAAATAAAAATTTTTCAAAAATTTAAGTCAAAACTCAAAAAAGTAATAAACCGAAATTAAACAAAAATATTTTTTAAAAAATAAAAATGTACAAATTTTTGAAAATTAGAAAGTAAAAGAAGAGAAATTTTCAACATTAGATTTGAAGTTACATTAGTATTATTTGAATAAAAGTAACATCTAAAAATGTTAGTAACACAACACTCAAAAAAATACACTAAACAGAATTGGAATAATAACAACAGGATAAAGTTATAAAAAAACAGACAATTTTTCTCTACAGAACTGTAAAACATTAAACTTTCATATTTTAGGAATAGGAATATTATAACATATATTTGAACATTTAACAAAATTTAATATTTGAAGCTTAAAAAGGTATTCAAGTTAATAAAACAGTTTATAGACAAAAACACAATAATTTTTAAAAATAGTAAAACATTTTGCAAATTATTACTTTTTCTTTTCTTTGAACGAAAATTAAATCATACATTTTTTAGGGCAAAACAAAATTGAAATAAATTTTAATATAAATTATAATAAAAAAAGCAGTAATAAAACTTAAAATTGATCAAACCTTTTTTAAGTAATCTAAATATATACAAACTTTTAAATGTATTATTTTGCAATCCAATACATACCTGGTATACTAGCATCGCGATGTAAAGTAACTTTGCCCTTATCTAAAACATCATTGAAAGCAGGCCAACCACAACCAGAATCGTATTTTGTATCCGAACTGAATAAGTCCTGATGACAAACTATACATTGGTAAACACCCTTTTCATAGTGTTTATTATAACAACCTTAAAGTTAGAATTTAAAGAAAAAATTAATAAAGCCAGTTAAGGAGATCGAAATTTGTATAAACTTTAACGTTGGATTAGAATTTACTGAAAGATTATTTAAAATTAATAATTTTGTTAGCTAATTACGATACTCGTATTAATAAGGTACGAAAATTATAAAAATTAAAAAAAAAAATCTAATTATAATACCAGCTCCCTTAAGCTCACATAAAAATATTACAGGGTATATTGCCTTGGCCAGCATAGGTAGCTTATTTTAGATTGTTATTAATGAAAATAGTTTTATTGCCTATTCCACAAGGTTATTTTTTTACCTATTGGCAAATTAAATTTAACTATTTATGGTAGGTAACCCTTCGAAATTTTGTTTTAAAATTCGAAACTTCACAATCAAAATTGATTTTATTTCATTTTCAAATTTTATTTTTTTATAAAAATATATTTTCTGGAAATAATTAACAAAACGGCTTAATGAGGTATGGTATATAATTGTTAACACCAAAAATGCATTTAATTAACTTATTGTTTACTCTTGCAGATGGTGGTGTAAAAGAATTAGATGTAAAATTATTATCAAAATAGCAAATTCTACTTTTAAAACGTCGTTAAGTTAGTTTGAAAACTGCACATTTTAGATAATGCTTGGAGGATTTTTAATGGTCCACGGTCTATACTAACTGGCTTGTATCATGTAACAATTCCCAAGGCATAGTATACATACATATGGGTTGGAAGCTCATCATATAAATAATAGATCTGTTCCATGCCATTACCGCAGGTACCCGCGGTAACTCAATTTACCCAAAACAACAATTTACACACAATTTTATTTAAAGTTGGGTGCCCACGGAAATGTATGTGGAACAAGGCTAATAAATTATTGTAATTTTTTAGGGTGGATAATAAAACTTTATTATCAAAAAATTTCACAAGTTGAAAATATCACGTTTATTTTTTGTCATCTTTTACTTTTAGTGGGCGTTGCTTAGAGCTACATGTGGCAGTGTGGATTCTGTACGGATTTATACACTACATCTTCGGATTAAAGGTTATAATAAGGGTCACTTCCGCTTAAAATGTACTTCATACTTTGAGTTTAAGAATCCTAAATTGTTCGCCTATTTCTTTAGTTTTGTATTTACCATAAAAAGATTTCCATCATCTGACAAGTTTTGATCAGTCGGTTTATCACCGTTAACATTACAAGGTAACATTCCGTAAGAAGTTTTTTTCTAACTAACTTTTACTTCTATTTTCAGAATATCTTTCTCTGTAGTATCCTGATTAGATCAATTGAAGTGCAAGTGTGTGTATTTTTGATATAATAATAGAGATTACAAAAGTTTCTACGGGCTAATATGTGACCGAGGGTTTTATAGAGAAATATCCTAGAATATGATGGAATTTTGATATGAAAAAGCCATAATAACTTAAGGGATTTCCTAAGTGAAAAATTATTTAGAGCCTTACAAAAATTTTTACACTCAGGGTCAGTTTTATATTGATCACTTAAGCTTTATTTTTTTTAAAGCTGTGCTATTCAGGATATTTAAGTGAAATTTTTAAGCAATTTTTTGAGCTGGATCGTCTAAAGAGTAGTAAAACTGTAAAACGTTAGTAAAAATAACGCTTTAAAATCTACACTAAAAAAAGTCAGTAAAGTCAGCAAAAACTGTTGCTGTGTCAGCAAACTTTTAGTCAGGAGCGTGCTTGTAGAAAAGTTGGTAATTTCAGCAAAAGTGTTTGCTGAAAATCAGCGAGCTGATTTTTACCAAAAAAATAGGTATATCAGCAAAAGTTTTGCTAACACTTAGTCGATTGGAAATGAAAAAAATCCTTGCTAAAATCACTAAACTTTTTGCTGAATATTTGTAGATTGAAAAACACTCAAAAAATTTGTAGAGAAATTTTACTTTAGTTAATTTATTTGCTGAAAATTTAAATATAGAAATTGTATACACTCAAAAAAATAAGTTAGTAGAAAAATTAGTAAAACGTCTTGTATATCAAGTGTACTAGTTTTTAGCAATTTTTTTTTGCTGAAATTCCGTTTTCAGCAAAAATTTTAGTTATATTTTTTTAGCACTAAACTAATTTTGAACTAATGTTTTACTAATTTATTTTGCTACAAAAATTGAGCTGATAACCGCATTCATAGCGAGGACGACAACCAGATAGACAAGATGTAGATGTCGCAGCTTGTCTGGAAACGGAAATGACAAAAAAAGAGAAACAACTCTACACATATTCTTTATTTAAATTTTCAGCAAATAAATTAACTAAAGTAAAATTTCGCTACAAGTTTTTTGAGTTTTTTTCAGTCTACTAATATTCAGCAAAGAGTTTAGTGATTTTAGCAAGGATTTTTTTCATTTGCAGTCGCCTAAGTTTTAACAAAATTTTTGCTGAAGATTACTATTTTTGAAATTTGCTGAAATTATCAACTTTTTTGCAAGCACGCTCCTGACTAAAAATTTGCTGACACAGCAACATTTTTTGCTGACTTTACTGCCTTTTTTTTGAGTGTAGAGTTGGTTTTTTAATTATCATTTACGTTTGTCTGTACTACATCCAGACAAGCTGCGACATCTACATCTTGTCTGTTGTCGTACATGCTATAAATGCGGTTATCAGCACAATTTTTGTAGCAAAATATATTAGTAAAACATTAGTTCAAAATTAGTTTAGTGCTAAAAAAATATAACTAAAACTTTTGCTAAAAACGGAACTTCAGCAAAAAAATTGCTGAAAACTAGTACACTTGATATACAAGACGTTTTACTAATTTTTCACTTAAGTGTTCGATTTTATCCTGAGATTCTGAGGACTTTTCCAATAGAAAAACCCTCAGAGGACTTTTTCCAAAAAAAAACCCCTTAGATTTTGCTATAGAAAAACACTCATATTTGCAGGACTATTTCCCATAGGAAAAATTCCTCAGTCTGAAGTTTTTTTTATGAAAAATAAATTTCTCCGGATCTGAGGATTTTTCTACCCATTTTCCGACTTTTATCTATAGAAAAATCCTCAGATTCTAACGACATATTCCCATAGAAAAAATTCCACATTTAGAGGACTTTTTCCAATAAAAAACCCTCAGATTTGGAAGACATTTTCCTACAGAAAACTCATTCAAAGGACTATTTCCCACAGAAAAACTCAGACTTTTCTTACAGAAAACCCTCAGATTCTAAGGCTTTTTTATATAAAAACCTCAATATTCTAACAATTTTTTGTAGAAAAACCCCTAAGATTCTAACAAATTTTTCCTATAAAAAATTCTTAGATTCTGCGAACTTTCCTACAAAACAATTCTCCGATTCTGAGGACTTTCTTATAGAATAGCCATCAGATTTTGAGAACTTTTTCTATTTAAAACCTCTCTGATTCTTAGGATTTCTTCCTACAGGAAAACCCTCGGGTTGAGAGGACTTTCGGTAGGAAAAACTTCAGATTATTTTTTCCAAAGAAACTCCCACTGATTCTAAAGATATTTCGTCTATAAAACCCTCAGATTCTATATACTTTTCCCCAAAAGAAAAACCTTAAGATCCTGAAGACTTTTTCTTGAAGAGAATCCCTCACAATCAAAGATTCAGAGGACTGTCTACAGGAAAATCCTCAGATTCTGATTACTTTTTCTCAAATAATCCCTCTGATTCTAAAGTTATTTTCGTGTACAAAAATCCTCAGATTCTGTCTTTTTTCCAAAAAGAAAAATCTTACGATTCTTAAGAATCAAAGAACTTTGCTATTATACTACATTTATACCTGAGCAAAAAAAAACTGGTTTTTGGCTCTTGTAGTTTTTAACTTGTCAAAACGGATACAAAAAAGCAAGCAAAACCCTGTTTTGTGCAAAAACTAGGTGGTTTTTGCTCAAGTATATATGTGGTATTAGAAAAATTTATTTTTACGATTTGTATTGCTGTAATAATAACTTTAATTAGCATGATTAAATAATTTGTGAGACTTATATGTAATTTCTTTAATTTTTATAAATAAATTTGGATTTAATAAAGCAAAAAATTTTGTTATTTTGGGAGCTTTTTGCATTAAAAAATACCTAATATTAAAGTTATATTACCATTATTTTGCCTATGTTAAAATTGGTAATACAACAATTTTATTAGTTAATTTAACAAAGCTTTTAGGTGATTTTTCGAACATTAAAAGTCAAAAAGAAATTACCTATTTTTTATCGTAACATTGCCGTACAATATAGTAAACTCTATGTTGCCTTTGAAAATAGGTGATTTCACCCTACAGTTTTAGGCAATATTACCTATAGTTTTTTTTGTGTGAGGGGATTGCCTGAATTAGAATTTTTAAACCTTTACTGCATAGCATTACATTACGAATACTTTAAACATACATATACAAATAAATTTTGTGGAATATTTCTCATTTAACTGTTTCTTTATTACACTAAAAGTCCGTAAAAAATTTAGTTAAAACTACTAAGTTAGTTAAAAATGATATATTATGATTATTTTTGCTACATACATATACATATATTAGTAATATTGGAAAAGAAAAAATAAAACTGTTAAATATACAGAATTTTAGATATATTTGAGCTAAATTTTTGTTAAAGGAAAATAGCAAATTAACCTGATAAAATCAGCAACAAAATTTGCTAAATAATTAGTAGCCTAAAAAATCACCAAAAAATTTAAAATTTTCGGAGTTTTCGATTTTTTTTTTAAATACAAAGGAAAATCGAGCATTTTGAAAACAGCAGTTTAAAATTGTTTAGCAAATATTTCTGCTGATTTTAGCAGAATAGACTGCTATTTGCATTCAACTAAATTTAGCTTAAAAATAGCAAAAATTTTGTAGGTGTAACAGTTTATTTTTGTTATTTTTAG
This sequence comes from Leucophora obtusa, assembly GCA_949987735.1. NCBI lineage: Eukaryota > Metazoa > Arthropoda > Insecta > Diptera > Anthomyiidae > Leucophora > Leucophora obtusa. Next base: position 362,689,155 of record OX465295.1, read on the forward strand.
TCTACTAATATTTAGCAAAATTTTCTGCAGATTTTACAATTTGCTATTTTCAATTAACTAAAAGTTAACTTAAATATAACTAAAATTCTGTAAATTTAACAGTTTTAATTTTGATGTTCTTATTTTACTATTATTTATCAAAAAAATCTGCTAATTTTAGCAGTTTTTTCTGCAGCATTATTTTTGACTAATTTTTAGTAATTTTTTCTGCTATTTTTACGGATTTATTTCTATGAGCGTAAGACATAACATTAAGTAGGGTCGATTTTACAATCAGCGATTGAATTGGCTAAAAAAAACCGTGAAAACTCGTAGAAGAACTGTAAAAACCGTAAAACCGCCATAAAACGCGAACAGCTGTTTTAATATAAAGTTTTAGGCGTGAAATGTTTACCAAATATGACCATTACATCCTGTGTTAGTTATAAAATAAAAAGTGATTAGTCAGTAAACCGCGGTTTAAAATTCATTGAACTCCCCAGCAAAAAAATACCTGACCATGATCCGTAAAAGCACCTGTACTGTTCGGCACGAATTCATTCAAATTGAGCTGAAAAACGAATTTTTTTAACATTGGCTTGTCATAGGAGAGAAGGTGTTTATGCTACTTTAAGTCTGCTTTGCACGTCATAAAAATGAGTGCTTGAATGGTCTTTTTTATATAAGGAGTGTAATCTTTCAAATCTGGAAATTTTGAAAGAAAAAAACAAGAATGAAATAGTTATTTTTACTTTTATTATTTTGTCTGATAAATAAGAGTATTAAAAGTATATAAGAACAAAAAAATATCCATTTCATTTCTGGTCCACTCCGATCTTAGCTTTTTTTCGAATGCCTTCCATTAAGTTTTTGACAGTGCTGTTTGTTATTGCTTTGGATACAACTTTCCACTTTTTTTCAAAATCTTTTATATAATTAGCAGTCTGTTTGGTCTTCTTTAACTTCGCTTTTATAGAGTCCAATACCTTCAATGGGTCGACATTGTGGAACATTTGGTGGGTTCATGTCTTTTTCAACAAATTTAATATTATTAGCTCTGAGCAGATTTAAGGTAATTGAAGCATAGTGAGCTGAGCCAAATCAGGCCAGAATAGAGTAGATCTACCGTGTTTTTTTATAAAAGGTATTAACCTTATTTTTAGGCGCTCTTCCCTGTACACATCTCCGTTAATTGTACCTGTTGTTATATATGAAGATGTCTTTTCGGCGCATTGGCAAATTCCATGCCAAACGAGATACTTCAAACCCAACTTTTCAATGCCGATAGATGTTTCAAAATAACGTTTCAGGACTGGATCTACTGTACTTCTTGCCATTTTCAAATCTTTTGAAATAAAATATACTGCTTGGTATGGATTTTCATTCCATTTGTCGATAATTAATTTTCGTCGTTCCAATTGATTCATAATTGCTGAAAAAGTATCACTCAAAGGAATTAAAATGTTATGTTGACACAATTTTATTAAGTTGCTGAATATTTTCCTATAAAGTTTTTCATTTTAGTTTTAATGATTTGGAGCATAGCCTACTTTAAAATTTCCAGATTTGAAAGATAACACTCCTTAAGAAAGCAATTCATTTTTTTACTATCTAAGGAGAGATGAAAAGTAACTTCTTGTGAATGCATTCAAATATATATTTAAGAAGTGACCCAGGTAGAAATTGCCGACGGTTTAAAAAAACAAAGCACTGGCAAAGCGTTGCTTTACAATGGTACAAAAAAAGGATTACAAAAGCACTAAATTAGTTAGAATGCTTTGCCAACCTTTGGAAAGAGTGCTTTCCCAATACTTGTTTTACAAAGTTTACCACTGTTTATGAAAAAAAAACCACCGGCAAAACATCGGTTCAAAACGATTTGCCAACGTTAGGTAAAAGGACTTTGCCAGTGCCTGTTTTACAAAATTTACAAACGTATATAAAAAATACCACTGGTAAAACATCGGCTTAAAACGAATTGCCAAAGTTTGCTAAAATTGTTCTTATGGTAAAATTTGTGTGAAAATCTATTGAATTTGTAGTTTTAAGCAGAGATATATCGCTTATTAGATACAGTGCTGCTATACTAAAATTTACGTTTATTTTTTTTCGGGATTGGGATTTTACAGATTTTTTCATGAAGAATTGAATAAAAAACAGTTGATCTAAAATACCGATTGGCAGAGCACTTATTTTACTATTGTTGCCAACGCTTTGCCAACGTTCGGAAAGATAAACGGCCAACCGAAGATCGACGTTATCATTTCAAGGTTGACCCAGTACTTTAATTTTCGAAAACCGAACGCTCTGCCAGCGCTTGTACCACCATATACAGTGATTTGCCAACGTTTTGCCATTTGTATTTTTCTACCTGGGGATATTAATGACTTTTGAATGCAAACGCAAGAGTTACTTTTCATCTCTCCTTCAACAGTAAAAAAATTAATTGCTTTCCTATATAAAAAAGAACATCCAAGCACTCATTTTTATGACGTGCAAAGCAGACTTAAAGTAGCAGAAACACCTTCTCTCCTATGACAAGCCAATGTTAAAAAAATGCGTTTTTCACCTCAATTTGAACGCATTCGTGCCGACCACTATAGGTGCTTTTATGGATCGTGGTCATGCATTTTTTTTTTTTGCTGGGAAGTAAAGAAAATTTTTAATTAATGGCATTTTGGAAGTCATTTAAAATACGTTTATTGGAAGTAAGAAATCAGCAGTGAAAAAGGCATTCTTGTAGAATGCATTCGGTTTTTTTGCTGGATCGGTCTATCTGTTTTTTAATAAAAAATCGTATTGCTACTAGGAGTATTGCTAATTTTTTAATTTGGTTTAGCAACATTATGCAACATTTTTTTACAACAACACATAATTTATTGTGAAAACACAATTCTTCAATAATACCGGTACGTACCGATATTGATGTTTCGGTATCGGTAATACCAATACCGATACAAATGAAATACCGTTACCGATTCCAATACCGAAACAAACAAAAAAAATCGATACCAATACCGTTATTCGTTTCGGTTGCCAACCTTGCTTTCAAATTACAAAATGATGAATAAAAAAAAATATTTTTTAAGTTAGAACTTTTCTTTGAAAATATCTGACTTAGTCAAATTTTTAAAAGAATTCATTCTTAGTTCTGAATATAAAACTGGGCCTTAGTGTGTGTGAAAAATTATTTTTATTTTGAACGAAATATTTCGGATTAAGAAAATACTAATTATCGGATTTTGCCGCTGCTCTATCAAAGCTTAGGTCGACCCTAATCGTTAATTTTTTTAAAAAATTGAATTTGAAACTTTGATTTTTGAGCCAATTTGTATACAGCTAACAGTTATAAACAAATTTAATAAAAAACCAGTCTGGGTAAAAGCCAACTAATGTTTGGATCCGAAATTCGAAAGGGTTAAAATGGGACTTGTGTCAAAATTTTCTAAAATGTGAGTCAGCGAACCAAATTTCATTAAAATATCTTCATATTTGCGACCTGCAGTGTGTAACCAAACCAATTTTGGGGGGACCCCAAAATTGGTCCTTAGGCTGCCATAGGTGGGTGTACCAAATTTCATCAAAATATCTTAATCTTTGCGATCTGCAGCGTATAAACAATATAATTTTGGTAGGACCCTTATATGGGCACTAGGTCTAAACATGGACCGATGTTCACCAAAATCAATAGGTTTCGTCCTTGGGCCGATATAAGTCGGTGTACCAAATTTCATCAGAATATCTTAATATTTGCGACCTGCAGCGTATAAACAATATAATTTTGGTAGGACCACATAGTGGTGTAGGGTATAAAAAGTTTATTTGAAAATTAGCTGACAAGGAAGGTCAGCTTAACCGCGAATGCAAACTGTTATTCCAATTATGAAGTTTATACTTAAATGAAAAAAAATATATATTAACATTTAAGTTACCTGTAAAAGGTCTTTCAGTAGCTGCTTCTTGTGTAACCTGATATTGTAAAGGTGTTAAACGTTTTCTTAATTCCTCCTTATCAACGGGCACTTTCTCTGTTTTATTTTCCATGTTGTTATGAGAATCTGTAATTGTAAAATATTCACCAAAATGATTAAAAGCTGTTAACAAATGCCCAAATTTAAGACTTAATAAAATCCAACTGAACAAGTAAAAACAATATTTTGAATTACGCTTGCAAAATGAAAACTAAAACTCTATTATCGCATTGTTCAGTTAATCACGTAAATAGTTTACACTTGCTGGTACTCTATAGCTTCCATACATAATCTTATAAACGTTAAGATAAGAGTATATGTATAAAATCAAAATGGTAAAAAAAAAATTTAACACTATCTCTACACTCATAAAAAAAGTTAGTAAAAAAAAGTTTGTAAAAAAAGCCTGTTTAACGCGTTATGAATCAATTCAACTAATTTGTATGTTGTCTTAAAATTTATAATTGAACTAATATTTTTTGTAATTCCAATTTATCATAACAACCAATTTCATCCGTATTTGAACTAATTTTGCATTCAATTGTTTTTAAATCATTATATTTTTGTGTCTCCGATATTAGTACATACGAGAATAGTAGCGCTACCATATTTGTCATTGCATAACCATAAAATGCCCAAATTAGCCCAATATATCGGAAACTAAAATACTAGAAAGTTAGTGGAACAATTAGTAAAATATCTTGTACCATATATCAAGTGTACTAGTTTTCATAATGATAATTTAGCATAGAGTTAACATGAGTTTTATTCATAATACACTTATACAAAAAAGTTAGTACAAAAGTCTAGTAAACGCGTTCTGATTAAATTGAACTAATTTTTCTGTTATTTTCTCTAACAAAGTCCGTACAAATAGGTCAAAATTCTGCTAAAATAGCAGGAAATAGTACATGTATTTGCGACAGCACAATTTTGACCTATTTGTACGGACTTTTTTTATGAGTGTACTGTTGTTAAACTCATTCCAGTATTGTTGCTAAATTCCTTCTAATTATTTTTATATGTTAATTCACAAAAAAACTTTTTGTCTTATTAAAGGCTACCCAGCAAAATCTTTCATTACCAAATAAGTGGTTATATAATAGAAATTCATAGCTCCGCACAACTTATTTTTTGGCGTCTAAACTCATTATTTTTGTTTGGCATGGTCGTTTTTATAAGTAGTCACGCTTACACGCTCGCTTACGAAAAAATGAGAAATAAGTAGTTATGAGATTTTGAATAATAAGTGGTTACACACATGCTTACAAAAAGTTGAATTATAAGTGGTTATCCGATTGCTTACTTGATTCTTAAAAATAAGGAGTTAAGAAAATACTGTTAGCTTAAGGAAATACATTCAAAAAAAAAAAGTTAAGTTTTCTCTGGTGTGTAATTTTGGGACTCGTCATAAAAACTTAAACAAAACATATTTACATATAATAAAAAATTTAACTGTGTAAAAAGTAATTATTTAAACTAATACGAGTAAGTCATTATTTTATATTTAGAAACAATAAATACAATAGGCAGTTATTAGGAAGTCATTATTTTATATTATAAAATAATGCAAAAGGTAATGATATATCATTTTTGGTAATGCAGATAGTAATGAGGTGTCATTACCAATATTTTGCTGGGTAATTGACTAATATTTGTTGTTGTTTTGCATATTAAATTGTTTTATTAATCTACGAGTATTATGAAATTCAAAACATTTTTTATTAAATCATGTCAACAGTTTAGAAGTCTCGATATTTTTATATTTTAATTTTTTAAATAATAGGTTAGTTTTCGATCCCATCTTTAACCGTTGAGATTAGGCCGCTAAAAATACGTCTCTCTTATTTTTTCTCCTCTTCCACATATCTAAATTTTATTAAAACTGCGGGAACCCATGGGGATACCGTCCTTGTTTGACGGGATTTTTTTTAAATTCCTACGAGAAGTGGCACAAAGGGAAAGTCTTCCCTTGACGGCCTGCCCAAACACCTTTGGTTAGAAACCAAAATTTAATGAACGAATGTTATCGGAACACTAAAATTTGGAAACGAAAATGAATCGAATGGGAAACGAGTGCATGTGAAACACTAGACAATGAAAACGAATTGGAATGGAATGGGGAAGGAGTAGAATTAAAGCAATAAAGTTAGTCAACGGAATGGAAACGGAGCGAGTGTAACTGAAACACTACACTCAAAAAAAGTCAGTAAAGTCAGAGCTGATTTTTACCAAAAAAATAGTAATCTCAGCAAAAGTTTTGCTAACACTTAGTCGATTGCAAATGAAAAATATCCTTGCTAAAATCACTTAACTTTTTGCTGAATATTAGTAGACTGAAAAAAACTCAAAAAATTTGAAGAGAACTTTTACTTTAGGTAATTTATTTGCTGATAAATATAGAATTTGTGTAGAGTTGTTTTTTTTTAATTATCATTTACGTTGTCTGTACTACATCCGGACAAGCCGACATCTACATCTTGTCTATCTGGTTGTTATCAGCACAATTTTTGTAGCAAAATATATAAGTAAAACATTAGTTCAAAATTAGTTTAGTACTAAAAACATATAACTAAAACTTTTGCTGAAAACGGAACTTCAGCAAAAAAATTGCTGGAAACTAGTACAAGACGTTTTACTAATTTTTCTTCTGGAAATGGAATGGAATACAACTGGTAATGAATATTATTGGAACATTAGGCAATGGGAACGAAATATAATGGAACGGAACAGGGAACGAGTGAACGAAATAAAGCAACACTTCACTGAAGTGTTTCAGAAAATAACCCCCCTTAGTTTAACCCTTAAATGCATGATATCTTCGATTTTAAATATTTTTTTATATATGATTTCTAAAGGCATGTACATTTCAAGAAAAATACCAAAAAAAATTTATTTAAAAAAGGTGATTTTTGTTGAAAAATATGGTTTTTGCCAAATAGCTAAATTGTGATTATTTTAACGTGTATGGAAAAAAAATCTATAAACTATAACACAGTACAACACTAAAAATGCATCGGGCATGTGACATATCAATTCTGATAGATTTTAGGATGAGTATCACGAATGTGAACACCAAATTTTAGAATTAGCTCTAGTTTTTGAAATATTCGCAAATTTAACTTTAACAAAAAGTCAGTTTTTTCGTTAAAATTCCTTATTTATTCATATACCTGACTAAACTACGGATAATTTTTAATATGGTTTAAAATATAGACTTTGGGCTTTTAGAACCATAGCAACTTATTTTTGTTAGATAAAGGATCTAGGATATAATTGAAATTCAAATGAAAACTTCACTTACTTTCCTATTTTGCAAATAAAGTAAAATCCCTTAATCGGATTTAAAAAGTCTTAACACACGATGTAAATTCATATTCCACTAAATTCTTTTTGTCAAAAAAATCACAACTTTTGCATCAACATTTTCCGAAAATGTAATCTGAAACACAAATTTTATCGCCAATTTACAAAAATGTATATTTTTGTCAAAGTCGATTTCAATTAAAATTTTGGGTGGCAGTATGCTTTGACTTTATTTTTGGAGCATTCTGATTGGTTAATTTATTTTCAACCAATCAAAATGTTTGAAAATATAAATATTTTTGTAGAAAACAAAACCGTATGTTTAAAACGGACTAAATTTGAAATGCTCTTTTATAGTACTTTTTTGAACATGCATATTTTAAAATCATTATTTTTTAGGAATTTGCACTTAAATTATCCAAAACTTTGTTGAAATTTATTAGAAAATATGTGTGTTACATATTTCAATCGTTTTATCTGAGTTTTTTAATTTCAGATTCGTCACAGACTCCTTAATTTTTAGGTATTAAAAAAATCAATTTTTTCAGCTTTAGCCAATTTTTACTTAAAATTAAAACACAAAGTGCGAAATTTTTTTGATAAATTAAGTTACATGAGATGTTTACTACCCAGCAAAATCTTTCATTACCAAATAAGTGGTTATATAATAGAAATTCATAGCTCCGCACAACTTATTTTTTGGCGTCTAAACTCATTATTTTTGTTTGGCGTGGTCATTTTTATAAGTAGTTACGCTTACCCGCTCGCTTACGAAAAAATGAGAAGTAAGTAGTTATGAGATTCTGAATAATAAGTGGTTACAAACATGCTTACAAAAAGTTGAATTATAAGTGGTTATCCGACTGCTTACTTGATTCTTAAAAATAAGGAGTTACACAAGTACTATTAGCTTCAGGAAATACATTCAGAGAAATTAAAGTTTTTGCTAGAATGTTATTTTAGAACTCGTCATAAAAATTTTAACACAAAACATATTTACATGTAATAAATATAAATGTATAAAATTTAACTTTGTAAAAAGTACTTATTTAAACTATTGCGAGTAAGTCATTATTTTATATTTAAAAGCAATGACTACAATAGGCCGTTATTAGGAAGTCATTATTTTATATTACAAAATAATGCCATTACCTATATCATAATTGGTAATGCAGACAGCAATGAGCTGTCATTACCAATATTTTGCTGGGTAATGGTATAAATTAAAAAAATGGATATTCCTTTGATCGCAAATTGTTAACGAAATCGTGAAAAAAGAGAAATTTCAACTTCAAATGCATATATAGAGAATGTTATCGCAGCTGTCAAAACGTGCGATATATCAAATTAAAGAGCATCTTTCATCCTATTAAAATTTTGCAAAGAATAACGTTCATACTTTTAATTTTGTGTTTTTTGCAAAAAGTTTATTACAAAATTAAATTTTTCTGCAAATACCGTTTTGAAAATATTTCTTAAACTATAGCTAACTTTAAAATTCTAGCGCCATATTCGTGATCTGCGTCCCAAAGTCTATTAGAAATGATGTGTCGCAATCCCGATGCATCGAAATTTTCTTATTTTGTTGTACTGTGTTATTTACACATTTATTGTCGCCAAAATGAATTTAATTGCGAAAATACCAATTTAAATATTTAAACAAATATTTTTGAATATTACACTTTTTGTAAAAAAAATTAGTGTTTTAGATTTTTTCACAAATACACAGAGCAAAACCAAGATTTTGACTATAACTGTTTAAAAATTCTGCGGTAAAATATAGGAGCACTATGTACAAAAATGCAATTTTGTGCATCAAGTGGGTTTTTTATTAAAAAACCGGTATGTTGCCAAATGGATACACCATGCATTTAAGGGTTAAGATAACTTACAGTTATAGTTGTGAAATTCCATATCAATTTGAATTTTTTTAATTTTCATTTTCTATTAACTTTAGGCTATTTGTTTATTGTTAATGAAACTTAGATCTGCTTAGTTACTAATTGTCAAATTTGTATGTAATTTAAAAACTGATTTTTTGGATCTAGTTAAAAGAAATAATTAATGTTGTACTAATTTGTTGTGTTATTAACTAAAATAAAATATTAAACAGATTAGTTAATATTTATTGAACAATTTCATATAAATTAAAATTAAACAAAAGTCAATTGCCTTTAAAGTTTTCCAAAATATGAAATAAAATTAGCTGCGTTCACACGATATGCGAAAAATCACTGACGTGTGACCTCTATTAAGGCATAATAGATAACTATCTGTTAATATTTTTTAATTTAATTATCAAATAAATATGTATACAAATTGGCAATTTATCAATTAATACTCGTACACAGACAGTGGGTACACTTTAAATAGCAAAGGTTGTTTTTTTCAAAATCAATAGTAAATAATAAAATGTTGTTAAAATGGTTATATTTCTTGATTGAAAAAAAATAATATAACATGTGTACTACATATGGGTAAATTTTTGTAATTTTTTTATTGCAGGTTTCGAAATCCCAGCTGGTTATGCGAGTACCCAACAGTATTTTATATTACTCGTACTAGGTATTCCGGATAGCCATTTTGACGGGTTTGGCATTTTGTTTTTATTTCGTTATTTTTAAGAGAGACAACTCTCAGGAAATTCTACAGATTTTGTACTGTGTGGCTTTTTTTAGAAAGCGGATAGAGGAGACTCTATTCATGATGAAAGATGGTGAAAGAGGAAGGGCTTCAAATATGACAACACTGTAATTCCGAGAAGTTTTAAATGTTAGAACAGTTGTTGCGCGCCGTCTGATGGAGTGTTGGCGAAATCGTTGAAGCTTTTTATTTCATAGTTCTATTATATTATTTTACTTCAGTTAGCTAAAGTGCTATGGAAAAGCAGAAGGAAGACGTTTGCATATGTATCAGGAACAGAAAACTCATACATACTTTTATTTTGTAAATGGATGTTGATGATTGAACCCTCAAACTTCTGTTTAAAAGTCAATCGCGCTGTCACCGAACTGGCCCCTTTATATGAAATAGACTGGTCACTTTTACATGGCGTTGTCATAGGAGGGGGAAATTGACCCCTTGTGACATGTCACAAGACAAATCACAGGACAGGTCCCTGAACTTTGTTTTTTATGAGAGTTCAGTAACCTGTCCTAGGATTTGTCTTGTGACATGTCTCAAGGGGTCAATTTCCCCCTCCTATGACAACGCCATGTAAAAGTGACCAGTCTATTTCATATAAAGGGGCCATGAAAAAGTCTCTTGAAAAGTTTCTTGTTTCTCAATGGGTTAACTAATTGGTATTATTTTTGGTCCTCGTGAAAGATAATTCTATATTTAGTTAAAATTTAAAACTTAAAAATAAAAAGGGTCTATTATAGCATCATCTTCAGCCATATTATTTGCTAAATTTTAACAGAAAATGGGAAAATAGTGGTTATTAAAAAGAATAAAGAAAATAAAACTATTATTTTTATGATAAAAAAACACAAAATTATTTTCCTATTTGACTACTTTCTTTCTTTAAATTTTTACTTAACAAAAAAAATTAACTGTAACCCCTTACAACTTTGCCCGTATGAGGGTTAAAAGTAAAAGTTGTACCTTAAATTAAAGCTTGTAATCTTACATACAATTTTGTGTAAACAAATCATACCATTATAAAAGCACTTTTTTCGCATTCAAAGGCTTTCGGTCTAAAAATTTAAAAAACCGGAAACGGCTCGTAATGGGTTAATAAATAGTAAACAATTTTAAGCCATATTAAAGCCATTTCAATTAGCTTTCCCAATGGTGCCCATATTTTCCAAATCCTATAATAAATAGCGAAGATACGGGCAAGTCCATGTTTCAACTTTGACCCCAAAAAGCCCTCAAAATAGTGGTCTCCGACAAAAAAATTTCCTATTCAGCCCAGAAAAGACTATCAAAGGGAAAAAAACTGGAGATGTGCCTCTAAAGTTAAAGTTGTTCCACACATTATTTTTTTTTAAATAATGCAGAAAATAAGTCGGTGTCATTACTGGTAGCCCAAAAAATAATGATATTTAACCCTTAAATGCATGATGTAGCCATTTGGCAGCATACCGGTTTTTTAATAAAAAACCCACTTGATGCACAAAACTGCATTTTTGGACACTGGGGCCCTTCTGTACAAAGTGTTCTTATAGTTCAGCTCAGCTTTTTAAAGAGTTACAGGAAAAATCTTGGTTTTGCTCTGTATATTTGTGAAAAATCTAAAACACGCATTTTTTTTTTACAAAAAGTGTAATATTCAAAAATATTTTTTTAAATATTTAAAGTGGTATTAGCTGTGTTCGTGCGGCAAGCTATCAACGTTGGCTTATGTCATTCCCATACAAATTTGACATTAGTAACTTTGAGAGTTAACACTAAATGTTGGCTAGTGTCAAATTTATATGGGTATGACATAAGCCAACGTTGATAGATTGCCGCACAAACACAGCTATTCTCGCAATAAAATTCATTTTGGCGACAATAAATGTATAAATCATAATTTATAGACATCAATCATTTAAGGGTTAATTACCGTTTCTACACTGTTTTCTACACTCAAAAAAATAAGTTAGTAGAAAAATTAGTAAACGTCTTGTATATCAAGTGTACTAGTTTTCAGCAATTTTTTTGCTGAAATTCCGTTTTCAGCAAAAGTTTTACTTATATTTTTTTAGCACTAAACTAATTTTGAACTAATGTTTTACTAATTTATTTTGCTACATAAATTGTGCTGATAACCGCATTTATAGCGTGGACGACAACCAGATAGACAAGATATAGATGTCGCAGCTTGCCTGGATGTAGCACAGACAACGAAAGTGATAATTTAAAAAAAAACTACACAATTTCTATACATAAATTTTCAGCAAATAAATTAACTAAAGTATAATTTCGCTACAAGTTTTTTGAGTTTTTTTCAGTCTACTAATATTCAGCAAAAACTTTAGTGATTTTAGCAAGGATTTTTTTCATTTGCAATCGACTAAGTGTTAGCAAAACTATTGCTGAGATTATAATTTTTTTGGTAAAAATCAGCTCGCTGATTTTCAGCAAACCTTTTGCTGAAATTACCAACTTTTTTGCAAGCACGCTCCTGACTAAAAATTTGCTGACACAGCAACATTTTTTGCTCACTTTAATGACTTTTTTTGAGTGTATTGTTACATTGTGTACATCAACCAATAACACATCCTATAAAATCAATGCAATACAAAAAAGCTAAACAAAAATAAAAGATACACAAATTAAGTGGGTGGAGCAATAACAATTAAAAATTATAAACAAAACTAAATAAAAATCTATGATAAAAATAGTCAGCAAACAATAACTATAAATAGATATTGGGACCAATTTAAAACACAGACTTAAAAAAAGCAGCCTAAACAAAAATAGGTTACAATGAAAAAACAGAACTTACCTGAGGAAAAAAATCGATATTGTTTTGAAATTATTGGTTGGCCAACAACTGCTCTAGCCAAAAAGGGGGCGGTTGCGGGGGAAGATATGGAGGAGACTAAAACAATTTTAAAGATATTGCCAAAAGGAAATGAAATTGAATTTATGACCGTACTACGCTGCAGTGCGTAGCGAAAAAGTGAAAGCATTTTATTTGGTTTATTTAGACTTTGCTGCAGCAGACTTAAAATATTAGAAAATAAAGAGAAACAAAGCTTAGCAAAAAGCCAGATAAAAACCACAAAATTTTACATTTAATTACATTAATGCCGTCTTTTAATAATGATTATACAATCTTCAAGATAGACGAGTCTGCGGCCACAAAGTTACACTATGACACCGTACTGTCAAATCTACAATAACAAAGCAAAAAGGGAAATAAAAATACAATACAGAGAACCGATACAGAGATACAAGGAATGAATACATTTTGTTTAGTCTTAAGTCATTAAGGACACGTCATAGATCTGCTGGACATTTTTCAACCAAACTTTGCAGATATATAGACCAATGCTTCATTAAGAAATTTTTGCAATTGTTTTTGCCTTACAGAGCCCTCTAGGGAAATATTGGCACCAAAAGTTGAAGTCTATTTTTTTTTTGGAAAAAAATATGGAGATTTTTGTCAATGTTTTAGAATTTTGGAAAAACTTTACATTTTCGGTCACCCCTCGAAAAAAAAATTATATCACCCCACGGGAATTAAAAAACCCCGAGTAAAAACGTTTGTATATAATAATATATAATGTTATATACCCATATATGTTTTTGTACTCCAGTGTATGTAACCGAAAATAATTATATGTATCCATATATTTTTTCTTTCTCAAAAAATTGTAATATGATGTCATATTTAGTTGCATCTTATTACATATCGACCAATATGTATTTGTATATTGCATTTACAGTTAGATACGGTTAATCCAATTTTATATGACGTTATATATACCTATTTTGTACATAACCTAAAATAATATACTATGTTTATTTTTATATGATGGCATATATAGCTGCGAAAAAAATAGCACCAATTAAAGTTTTTCTAATTTTATTCCCGTTGCTTTTATTTTTAAAGATCAAAATAATGATTAAATTGTCCTCGAAATACTGGAAGAAGAAAAATCATCGATATCGACCTTTCATCAAATTATATAGTAAAATTTAGCGAGTACTGTAGTGGGATTCTCTAACTTTTTAACGACAAAATTCGGTTGTTAAATTGTCAGTTTACTATGAAAACTTGTCAAGTTAACAACCGAATTTTATCAGGCACTTGAAAAATGCACAAAATATATTTTTTCCATTTTTTATCTCCCTTAACATCGGAGAAAAATTCGATTAGTGTATGTGCCCCACAGGCGAAGGATCCCCCCTCTACCCTACCATTCATTGCTTTTGCCATGTATTCATGCAACAACAATAACTAAAGCTATTGCTATTATATACATTCATTGTTTTTGATGAGTGGTTTTTACGCATTATTTTTATGATGCCACTACATGTCAAGCAACGAAATGAAGAGATGACGCATTAAAAAAATAAAATCAATCACAACATTCATTTAGTATTCTTTGACCTGTTGCAGTATTTTGAAAAATGCAGTGTGAAGAAACTTCCATTTTTTTTATTTAAATTTGAAATATGTATATATTTTCTCATTTTGTTAATGTTTAAGTGAAAAAAATAAATACAAAAAATATACTAAAATATTTGACAGAAAAAATTTCAATTTTTATACAACCCAGAGACAATTAATTATAGAGATAGGAAATCAAAATATACACTACTAACCGGTAGGGGACGCTGAAATTTAGTATTACCTGAGCAGCTATTTAGTATCCGTTTAGTATCAGCTGAGCTTATATTTCAAAAGCAAAAATTGTTGAAAACAGCGCAAAATTAAAAGGAAACACGCGCTAAATATGTTTGACTAATAAAATTTTATTTGCTTTACTTTTGTTTTAAGTTTTTTGTTTCTTTTCATTTAAAATTTGAATAAAAATGAAAAGTGACAGTTTACTGAACAAAGCGCCACCTATTGATAACGATGTTGTTATAACTTATGGTATTTTGATATACTTTTATAGTAGGTTTGTTTTTTTCGAATTTTATATAAATATTCCATACAAATTTAAGCATTTATAAAATATTTAAGTAGATATAAATTTAGCTTCTTAAAAATTAAGTAGTTATAAAAATGCTACCAAGTCTTGAAAATTCTTGGCTTTCCTCTTTCAAATGTAAACAAAAATATTTGTCATAAAAAGAAATTTTAATATTTTTAATTTTATAAAATATTAAAAACAACAAAAGCTAACAAATGAATTATGCGTTTGTTAGTAAATGTTGAGCAGGGCACACAATATAATTGCTCTATTTCGCGTTCCGGCAAAGTCCTTGTACGAAAACAGCTTTCGTACAAAGGCGACCCCAAATTCTTAAATTTTATTTGTTTACAAAAAATAAAAGAAAAGTCATTTAAGTACTGATAGTCGTTTTTTTACAAGTAGTTATAGATATAGATATAAAATTCGAAAAAAACAAACCTAGTATAATGCATTTCATATTAAAATTTCAGTGTAGTTAACTTTATTTTAAAATCGCTAAAAATAAAGAAAAATTTACTCATATTTAAACCGGTGTCATTTTAAATCTGGCCGCCATTTGTGAATAAAAATAATGCAAGATTTAAGGAAATTTTATAGAATTTTCCCCAATATTCAGTTTGTGCAGAAATGTAAAACTTCCTTTTCTAAAGTAGGGCATAAACGTTCAATATTATTGATTCATTTTTTAATTAATTAAAGGTCTGTACCCTGTATTGAAAGTTTATCAATTAAATTGACAAATTCAAAATGCTTTGGTTTTTTGTTTTTCAATTTCATAGTATTGAAAAGTGTGTGGCCTATATTGAAATGTTGGTTTTTTAAATTTGTTTTTTTGTTGTTAAAAATTAACCCCTCAATTCATAAATGCTTCATAAAGTTATAGCAGGTTTACAAATCGTCATTTTCATACAAAATTTGTTCAATAAACCTTCTATAATTTTACAAAGCGTTTATGAATTTAGGGGTAAATAAATAAAATTAACAAAACAGATAAGTTATTGGAAAATAAACAAATAATCACTATAAACGTGGTTTCATTTTAAAATCCGCTAATTTTTGCAATTTTTTCTCGAATGGAAGATATTGATCAATTTTAATTTCATTTATATTTTTCTAATAACATTGAAAGTGTGTGTGCAAAGATCAATAAATTTTGAAATAAATAATATTATAGTTTATTATAAAGCTAAAGAACAACCAAACAAGAAGCAAGACTTGTACGTAATTTTTATTAAGGTAAGTAAATTCTGTATTGGAGTTATTTACAATTATATTTTAAGTGAAATCGCAATTAATTTTTCACAGAAAACGTGTTCTATGACAAACTATACTCAAATTCCCCCGGAAGAGAATGATGAATCGTTTAATTTTTAACAAGAATAATAGCGCAATGTATCAAGAAACAACAAAAAAAAATAACTGTAAAAATCATATTAGTGGCATTATTGTATTATTCGATTCTTAATAAAATATTATGTATATAAAAACGTATTTTTGTCTTCTGGAAGTTATTTGACGATTTCTTCTTTGAATCTTCCAAATTATGTTTTGGCGATATCTAATTTTGTATTTTTTGTCGTCCAGATGATGAACTAGCAATATCGAATGTTTATCTTCCAGAAGAATTGTTTTCGTATTGCTTTGAGGAGTTACTTTCGGGACACGTTTTCTAGCAACTGGGGTATCTTCCGCAATACGAAAGCGATTGTTGCCGCAATAAAATTATTCTTCCAGACAACACGATTGGAGAATTGCCCTCGGAAGTAGAAAATGCTTGCTCGGAAGTAGAATATTTGAAATTCTTTACATTTTTTGAACAAAAATATTTTAGTGTAAACATTTGTCGTTTATGCCGAATTTTATTTTCTTATTCCTTTTTGTTTTCATTGTTGTCAAAATGGTCTAGGGTAACCAAAAAACATCGATGTAGCTAGCCTTTTATAATTAAAACATGGTATTGCCGAAGTTTCCTCCGTCGGGAACAACGGTTGCCCGAAAACAATACTTCCAGGTAATATGAAAGCAATACCCCAGGAAGATAAATCGGCGATATCGTTATCACCTGGAAGATAAAAAGGTGATATCGCTACATAATTTCCCCGTACAAAAGAAACGATTTTTTTCATTATTAAATTTAAAAATGAAAAAATAATATCTGCATTTATCAAAGAAGCAAAAACTTTTATTCATTTTTAAACCATTTCGTTTAAACTTTAGCCCTAAGCCATTTTGACAACAATGAAAACAATAATATTTCGAAATTGCAAACGAAAATAAAATGCGGCATAAACGACAAATTTTTACACTAAAATATTTTTGTTCAAAAAATGTGAAAGAATTTCGAATATTCTGCTTTCTGATTGCGAGAACTTTAATTGTAATTCAATTTATAGGCTAAGGCTGGGTGCGAACTGGCTAAATAAAACCTAAACAAAATTCAGGTATACAAATTTGTTTGAATTTTTAAAAAGTTTACAAAAATTTTTCAATGAAATTTTAAACAATTCAGTAATTTGTATTTAGTTTAGATATATATAGCCACCTCGCACAGGGCCTAAAATAAAAATTTTTGAATCGTAAAGAGCATATTTTAATCTCAATTGAATCAAGTTCTGTACTGAACATAAAAGCCGATCGTGGTCATATTTCTGGATTTTTAAATGTTATTGTGTGTTATTATGTACCTATAACTTTTTATTTTTTTTTTATAACGAGTTGTTTTTATTCAGTAGCATTGCAGTTCCACAATGCCTGCGTATAATTTCATATAGCATTATTCATTTGCGAGCTGGTTTTCATATTGTTCCCAAACATTTTTTCTCCAGTAAAATTTAAGGTAAAATAAAATTTTTGTTTAAATTAGTCTCAAAAGCTTTGTGATGAATAAAATTAAAATATTTTTAACTTCACAATTTTCTAGAGCGTAAGGTTTGTTTTTATACCCTACACCACTATGTGGTCAGGGTATTATAAGTTTGTGCTGATGTTTGTAACACCAAAAAATATTGGTCGTAGACCCACCTTATAGTATACCGATCGGTTCAGAATTTTTTTTTATTTCGATTTAACGATGTCCGTCTGTCCGTCCGTCCGTCCGTCCGTCTGTCTGTCTGTCCATGCAATCTTGTGCGCACTCTACAGGTCGCACCTATTAAGATATTTTGATGAAATTTGGTACGCAGACCTATGTTGGCCCAAGGACGAACAAGTTTGATTTTTTTGAACATCGGTCCATGTTTAGACCTAGTGCCCATATAAGGGTCCTACCAAAATTATATTGTTTATACGCTGCAGGTCGTAAATATTAAGATATTTTTACGAAATTTGGTACACAGACCTATGTTAGCCCAATTACGCAGCCTATTGATTTTGGTGAACATCGGTCCATATTTAGACCTAGTGCCCATATAAGGGTCCTACCAAAATTATACTGTTTATACGCTGCAGGTCGTAAATATTAAGATATTTTGATGAAATTTGGTACACAGCCCTACATTGGCCCAATAACGCAGCCTATTGGTTTTGGTGAACATCGGTCCATGTTTAGACCTAGTGCCCATATAAGGGTCCTACCAAAATTATACTGTTTATACGCTGCAGGTCGTAAATATTAAGATATTTTAATGAAATTTGGTACACAGACCTATATTGGCCCAATAACGCAGCCTATTGATTTTGGTGAACATCGCTCTATGTTTAGACCTAGTGCCCATATAAGGGTCCTACCAAAATTATACTGTTTATACGCTGCAGGTATTAATATTAAGATATTTTGATGAAATTTGGTACATAGACCTATGTTGGCCCAAGGACGAAGCCTATTGATTTTGGCGAACATCGGTCCATGTTTAGAACTAGTGCCCATATAAGGGTCCCCCCAAAATTATATTGTTTATACGCTGCAGGTCGCAAATATTAAGATATTTTGATGAAATTTGGTACATAGACCTATGTTGGCCCAAGGACGAAGCCTATTGATTTTGGTGAACATCGGTCCATGTTTAGAACTAGTGCCCATATAAGGGTCCCCCCAAAATTGGCTTGGTTACAAACTGCAGGTCGCAAATATTAAGATATTTTAATGAAATTTGGTGCGCTGACTCACATTATAGAAAATTTTGACATAAGCCCCATTTTAACCCATTCGAATTTCGGATCCAAACAATACACCAGACTGGTGTAGGGTATTGTATAGTCGGTATGCCCGACTTTAACCTTTTTACTCGTTTATATATAAAAAATGTTTTATTTTCGATATTTCGCTACTCCATTGTGTAGCATCTTCAGGAAATAACAATTAAATTAATAAATTAATAAATTATAAACCTATTATTAATTTAATTGTTATTTCCTGAAGATGCCACACAGTAGCGAAATATCGAAAATAAAACATTTTTTATATATAAAAAACAAACCTTACGCTCAAGAAAATTGTGAAGTTAAAAATTGAAAAAGAAGGTTAAATAAACGAAATATCGAAAATAAAACATTTTTTATATATGTATAAAAAACAAACCTTACGCTCAAGAAAATTGTGAAGTTAAAAATTGAAAAAGAAGGTTAAATAAACGAAAAAAATTTAAAATTAAAATAATCAAAAATTTCTATCTAGAGTTTAGTAATAAATAAAATTAAAATTAAGAAATAGTCTTAACCCGTTCGGTACCGGCAGCATGTTAATTTGTGAATTTTAATTCCAAATATCTCCGCTAGTAGGTGCTGCAAAGCCATAAAAGTAATACAAAATATTTCTTTGGCATAGATTTACATTTACACGAAGTTTGGTCGGAAAATTCCCAGCCGTTTAAAGTTGGGGTCGAAAGGGTTAACGTCACAAAGAATAACTGCATGGACTAATTACCAAGGACTGTCATTTGCGGCGTTTATCAGAACAATACCATTTGAAAAAAAGAAAAGTCCGCATAAACGACTTCGTTTACTGCCGAAATTCACATATTCAATCACTTTTAAAAACTTTAATATTGGAATGACAATATAATGTTTATCTTTAAATAGAAAATGCGTTAAAGTTTTTGTAATAACAAATTCATATTTTAACAAATTTTTAAATATATTAACACAACAAAAATGTTGCATGAATTTGAATCGTTTATATCGAACAAAATGGGGAACAAATCTACTTTACATAGATCAAAAAAAACCGAAATTAGGGGTAAAATAAGTGAGTTCAGAAAAAAAAATTTTCTGTCGGCGACCCATATTTTCCGAGTTATGGGCCTCTTAATTTTGGATATGGCAAATTTAATAGGAACGATTCAAGTTTTGTCTAATTTTTTTTTTCGTTGTCTTTATTTTTAAAAATCAAAATAGTAGCTAAATTCGCCTCGGGAGGCAAATGTGTGGTTTAGAATATTGTGCAGAATTTTAACATAATGTCTGTTTTTTTATTTTGTCACTTGTTTTAAGTGGGCGTGGCTTTCAATGAAAAATTTGCAATATCGACCTGTTATCAAATTAGAGAGTAAAATTTAGCGAGTACTGATCGGATCTACACAAACTGTATATTTTTGGAAATTCTACAAAAATTTCCTTAACTTCTGCATTATTTTTATCTAGAAATAGTCGCCAGACTTGAAATCACAGAGCCTTAAACATAAAAAAAATTTTCTTTGTTTTTAGCGATTTTTTAATAAAGTTAACCACACTGAAATTTTAATAGGAAATGCTTTAAGCCTGGATCAGCCAGACGTAAACGTAAACGTATCTCTGCATAGCTGAATTAATAAGTTAAATAAGAACAGGAGATGTGTTGTGTTTTTTGTTTCATTCTTATGCATGCAATATAGAGCAAACGTAAATATACAATGAAAATCTATTCACAACAGATTTTTGTTGTGTATTTACGTCTGCTCTATATTGAATGCATAAGAATGAAACAAAAAACAGAGCACATCTTCTGTTCTTATTTAACTTATTAATTCAGCTATGCAGAGATACGTTTACGTTTACGTCTGACTGATCCAGGCTTTATACTTAACATAGAAAAAAACTTGACTTTTTTGTTATATCGTAGAAAGTATAGCATAAAAGTATTCGCTTTAAAATTTCAGTGTTGTTAACTTTATTTTAAAATTGCTAAAAACAAAGAAATTTTTTTTCATGTGTAAGACACTGTCATTTTAAGTCTGGCAACCATTTCTGGATAAAAATAATGCAAGACTTAAGGACATTTTGTAGAATTTCCAAAAATATACAGTTTGTATAGATCCGATCAGTACTCGCTAAATTTTACTCTGTAATTTGATAACAGGTCAATATCGCTCTTTTTTCATTGAAAGCCACGCCCACTTAAAACAAGTGACAAAATAAAAAAACAGACATTATGTTAAAATTCTGCACATATTTGCCTCCCGGGGCGAATTTAGCCACTATTTTGATTTTTAAAATAAAGGCAACGAAAATAAAATTAGAAAAAACTTGAATCGTTCCTATTAAATTTTCCACCACTGTATATAAGCACAAAAATAAAAAAAATAATATGATATTTAACTGTTAATATCTGCGGTGTTATAAGGGTTACTGGCATAAATTATATCTTAATAAAAAGCTGAGAACAATTAAATAATAGTTATTTTGTATCTTTATATTGGTGAAATATTGAGATAATGGGCGTTTTTTTTCTAAAAATTACGGATAAAAAAAGAGACTTTTACGATTTGACGCATAATGGGTTAATGGACTCGGGAGTATTGCCTCTTTAACGATATATATTTTGTTTTTATCCGATGATAAATGGCGAAGATACAAAAAATTCAAAATTCCAACTTTGGGGATCCATAACTCGGGAACCGGGGGTCGCCGACAAAAAAACATGCTTCGTTGAACCTGGCATTGAAAGTTCCATCGTCCATGAAAATTTTTTATACGGACCAGAAAACGGAACATAAGGAACATCGAAACTGATTCGAATCCGTTGAAAGTCCGTCATTGACGGACCGTTTTCAGACGTTATGTCGTGTGAAAAACGGACAAGTCCATTTGAAGTCCGTCAGTGACGGACCTTTTACGGACCGTTGTCATCTAAAAAACGGACATGCGTTGAAAGTCCGTCAATGCCGGACCGTTTTCTGACCGCTATGTCGTGTAAATAACGGATTGATTCTGAATTTTGATTTTTGAAATTTACCATTTTTTATTAATTATTAGCAGTATTTTTTTATAGATTTATTAAAAATGACATTGATTATATAAATTTGCATTATATTTGCATCTTGTGCAGTTTACTATCCATGCAGTTCATCAATTCACAACAGTGGCCTATAATAAAATGCAATATCTACATTAAAAGAAACAATAAATTAGTTAAGGTTTAAGCGATTGTTTGCATGATGATGTTTTGCACACAATGTAAGTTCGCACACTTTGCTGCCAACAACTAAATGTGTGACTAAATATTTATTTCTTTATTGCGAATCATTTTTATTTTAAAAACAAGGTAACACCAGTCAAGTCCGTATTTAACGGTACGGAAACTGATACACCAAAACGGAGCTAAAACGGATTATGTTTGAAAATCCGTTTATACGGTCCGTTTATGTTGCGTATACGTACAAGCTTTGACGGATACGTACATTATGGACCGTTAATGTGCCGTAAAATCCGGATACATGATTCCGTACATGCCGGAGAGTCCGTAAAAATGTTTCTTGGGAAGGTAAAAAAATATATTAAAAAATATATTAATAAAAGATTGAATTTGTTCAAAGTTCTGAATTTATAAAACAAATGACAACTAAAATAAAAACGAATAAAATGTGTCAAAACGATGTATCCCTGCAAACATTTGGAAGATATCTTCCAAGAAGATAAAGCGATATATTCTATTTTTCATTTGAATGAAAATAATCAAGTAGTATTTTGAAATTGTCTTCCTTGTATCATTTGGAAAATATTTTGGAGATATTTGGAAAAACGAAATCCAAAATTGTGTTTTTTGTCACAATTTTTTTATGATAATATTGCGGCAATATCACATTTTATCATCTGGAAGATATACACAATTCGTTTAAAATTTTGGAAAATGTTGGAAAAAATAATACAAAATTTGTACAAAAAACAATTATAAGAAATATGGGACATAAATTCGTTGAAAAATTAAGATTTAGTGCGCGGACAAAACCGGATATGATGGCAACAAGATAATTAATGTTTTTGTCAATGGATTATGTATGCAGATTTTCTTTTTCAGATTTAAATTTAATAATGAAAAATATAAATCGTTTAGTTTGTTTAGAGGAGTTAATTTAGCGATATCACCTTTTTATCTTCCAGGAGATAAATTAGCGATATCGCCGAATTATCATTCAGACGTATCGCTTTCGTATTACTTGAGAGTATCGCTATAGAGAGGGGATATTCCGCAATAAGAATATGATTATTGCCGCAATAAAGTTTTTCTTCCAGGTGATACGATTGCGAAACATTTTCGTATATTTATGTTTGCAGGGATAGAGTAATGTACAGGAGGGTTTACACGCTAATCATACCTGTCCACCTGTATCTACTATATTAAAGCAGTGGAGATGTAAAATGCCATTACGGGTGGAGTGATGATTGCGTGAGAATCACCCTTAAATTTTCAAAAAGAAAAAATTATTCTAAACACTGCCAACGAAATGGAAAAAAAGAGAAAGCAAATCACTTCAACACACAGGTACAAAATTAAAATTCTATATAAACAATTCTATAATTTTTAACGGTGCCTTTATTATATATTGTATATTTATAAAATGTTTCTACTCTTTTTTAACATTTCTTATTAGATATTTACTTTATATAAAAACCATAGTTCTGATAATAGCTGCGTATAAAAACGCACTGTCCTTGATTTTGGTACCCATTTTACATTTTCATTCATTACCAAATAATTTTCTTATTTCAACTCACTTGTTTTATTTATGGTAATTTCAGTAATCGTTTAGCTATTTGTTTCTTTCCAAATTTCCAAGTGAAATAAACACTATTTTTCTTTAGATAAGGCAACTAAATTTAATAATTTTCACACAGCTTTTCTTTCAACCTTTTTCGTTTTTCACATTTGCACTAAATGTGCGGTAATAAAAATGTAATGAGAAAATAGTTTCTAATGAGGTGTGTGATCAGTGGTGCCTGACTTTTTTGGTGAAAAATCGTTAAAAATGCTAAAATAGATCGTCAAGAATTTTATGAAAAACGTCATCACAAAAATTCCTGTGCCCACATTCTATAAAGTTGTGAAACGCAGGGCTATGGCATCACCAAAAATATAAGTTATAACAACATCGTTATCAATAGGTGGCGCTTTGTTCAGTAAACTGTCACTTTTCATTTTTATTCAAATTTTAAATGAAAACAAACAAAAAACTTAAAACAAAAGTAAAGCAAATAAAATTTTATTAGTCAAACATATTTGGCGCATGTTTCCTTTTAATTTTGCGCTGTTTTCAACAATTTTTGCTTTTGAAATATAAGCTCAGCTGATACTAAACGGATACTAAATAGCTGCTCAGGTAATACTAAATGTCAGCGCCCCCTACCGGTGAGTAGTGTATATTTTGATTTCCTATCTCTATAATTAATTGTCTATGGTAAAACGCAGTGTTGTATTCTGAAAAGTCTCTACATTTGTGAGTTTTTCATGAGATTTCTTAGAAATCTTGCAAATTTACGTGATTTCTTTTGTATGGGGAATTTCGAGCTTTTCACTGAAATCTGAATTGCAGTTGAAATCTCGGGATTTGGGTGCAGATGTAAATGCAGCATAAGAAATCTTATGAAAATCTCACAAATGTGATCTCGCTAAATTTGTAGACTTTTTGCCTGAAAAAGTGGCAACGATGTTCAACAGCTGACTAAAAAATAAAACAAAATAAAAGTGGGATTCATCTAACTGTATTTATGCTCTCGTAAACCGTGTATTTTTGTAATCGCGTATATTTATAACGTTATCTGTTTATTTGAATGAACGCACCTTTTAAAACTATTCACATCTCAATTTTGCATTTAGCCACTTTTTTGATCTTTTCATAAATTAAACACAGAATTTTTTAAATTTGTATTATTTAAAAACAAATAAAACAGAAAATAAAGCCCATATGACACTTGCTAGTTTCTAGATTCTAGTTTTTTGCACCATCAATGCAAATCATATGAAGGGTACTGCATTACCAACATCAATTTGACAGTTTGATAGTTTTTCGATATAGTTGTTCTCTTCACATACATTATTTCTCACATAAGGAAATTCGTACTCTCTTCCTTATCTAAAGAAAAATTATTAGCAAGCACAGATTAATACCAGATGTGAAACTAATGACAGGTGTCAAAAAAGTATTCTCGAACCGTATGGTTTTGTTTACATGGAAGTCAAGTCAAGAGGGAGATAGCAATATAAAATCTCCATACAATTTGTATTGCGCATTTGTTGTATATATCTGTTTCTTCTTAGATTATTGTGTTTTTCTTAAATTTTTGCGTTCTGTTTTGCTTATTTTCTGTCGGCCATATTGCCCAAATCAGCTGATTCATATCTGGTTATAATTTGTGCTACCAAGTGTCATATACGCTTAAAAAACAACACAAAAAAATTCAAAATAATTTTATTTTTGACAATATTCAAATGTATGTATAAATACGCAAAAGTTTACACAAAAAAATGTAAGCGTATATTTACCAGGGCTCGTAAACTAGTTTTGACATTAATCGAGTAAACTTCTCAACAATTTATTCGTTCCGTTTACGCACAGTTTACGGTCCGTCATAAACGGAATCCAACTTCGCTTACGTACCGATTTCTGGATCCGTGTACGGACCAGAAAACGGAAGTTAAGGAACATCGAAACTGATTCGAATCCGTTGAAAATCCGTCAATGACGGACCGTTTACGAACCGCAATGTCGTGGAAAAATAGATCCATATCCGTACCGTTTTGTTTTAAGAAAAACGGCATTATATATTTACCTAAATTTAGCCTATTTTCCATTAATTTTGAGTAGTACATATTATATTTTTTATAGACTTATTACAATAAAGAAAATAACAGAATATATATATATATATATGTATCCCATTTCTCCCCGGCGCAGATTATATCTCCATCCATCATCGCATTGAATGCAGTTTTGGCCTTTTATAAAATTTAATACCTGATAAAAACAAAAAACTAATTAGTTTAGGTTAAACTGGTGGTAATCACAATGGCACATGATGCAAATTTCCGTACTGTCTCTCGCCAAAACTATTAGCGGCAGCCAGCAAGCCTTTCTTTTGCACCATGGCCACACCATGGCATTCATTTGTACACATCGTGAAAACACCTTTCGAATTACTTAAATATTTACCATCTAATATGATGCACGATTTCTTGTTGTAAAAAGTACTTTTCGATAAACCGCGTAAAAGTACTTCAGGTTACTGTTTCCGCACTTTATGCACATACATTTGCAATTAACGGGAGGGTCGCGCGATGTTAGTGCTGTCTTTTATTAAATTATTTTTTATAAATTAAGTATTTTTATTTTGTAAAAAACAATAAACAACACTGTTTGTTACGGAATCAAAAGTGATGAAAAACGGTGAAGTCAGTATTCAACGGCATGGAAACGGATACAGCAAAACGGAGTCAAAACGTATAGTTTTCGAAAAACGATTTCGAAAACAATCCCCAAATTGGGGATTTTTTTCGTCAATGGGGATAAAAATTTCCGTTTGGGGATCCGGGGATTTATTGTGGATGACACGAAATTTTAGGGGATTTTTTGGGGATAACATATTATTGCCTTTTTATATTTTTATGAATTTAACCCTGATAATTCTAAATATTTATATATTTCTTTTAAGTATGATGATAATAGTGCATGATTTTAGGCTACACAAATTTGTGTCTGGAAAGTTAATGTGCGTACAAACCTTAATTCCTTTTGGTGAAAATTTGAATTCCTTTTGGTTCCAAAATATTTAAGGTTATTCGTATGTAATATGAATTATAAGAAGCTCTTCTTAAATTAAATATGTACTTTACATGTTATTCAATTGTCAAAAATTCAATCCATCTGCTGAAATATTAAAAGTTTTTTATACAGTACCATACGCAACAAAATGTCTGAAGCTGATGAATTGCAAAATTTTGATTCTGAAATATTTAAAACGAAAAAATTTGGCTCACATTTTTTTATGCTGTTATTTAAATTTATTTCTTCTTTTTTATAATTTGTTAGAATTACAAAATTTATTGAGCTTGAGTGTATAAGGTACCGAAAAGAATTAAATAAATATGGTATTTTTACATTAATTTAAAAAAAAAGTTAACGAATACGAATTTTTTCAGGAAATAAAAATTGGGGATTTTTGGGGATAACAATTTGAAAATTGGGGATAAAGTATGAAAAAAACTTCAACACTGCTGCGGCGGCAGCGCATCAAATTTGCGTAACTGGATTATTTCTCGTGAAAAATTTGGAAAACGAATTTTCTAATTTTTATAAAAAAAACTACACAAATGGATCCTAATTTAAGAAATGTAAGATATTTACTTCAGTACAAAATTAAAAATAAAAGTTTTTATAATTTCATTGACAAAATAGCTAAAAGATTTTCTTACATTATACAATAAAGTGACAGAATTATGTTTCATACGCTGTGTGGATAATTTCAATGAACGTGATTTAGCTGAACATGAGGTAAACAACCATACAAAATTAATAAATAAGAAAATTTTTTAAAAATTCAATGTCATTTACAGGTAACTTGTGTTAATCGTTGTGTTAATAAATTTGCCCAGTTCAATCAGTCGATGATGAAAGTTTATGTAGAAGTTCAAACAGATATTAATACAAAACGGATGCAAGAATTAGAGAATCTACAAAAACAGCAGCGAGAGCTATCACAACAGGGTACAAACAACGCAACTACCACTGCTGATGTTGCTGCGGCTGCCGCTGCTGCCTGGTCATCAACACCTAATTTAGCAGCATAGTTTATATATATTTTACCTCCTTAGTTTTTACTTTAATTAAATGCCAAATTGTTATTAACAATTGTAATTTTTGTAAGCCTATGCCTTAGCTATGGACCGTATATGTTTAGTGGCTCTAATAGGTTTACCCGCTGTTGGGAAAACTACGTTTAGCAAGACCTTAATGGAATTGGAAATATTTCCATATAATATTTTACATCTTTGCTATGATAACTATATAACAATCGATGAGGAAACTACTAATCAATATAAAGCGCAACGGGAAAATATTTTAAAAACCTTGGATACTATTATTCATGCATTTAAAACTTCTAAAATATTACCCAGTAGTGTTCCCGATTTACAGCCTTATTATAAAAACTTGAAAAGAAACGATTTGTTGATAATATGTGATGATAACCATTACTATCGTGGTATGCGTTACAAATTATATCAAATATCCAGACTACACAACCTAGGATACGGACAAATATATTTTGATTGCCCCGAAGAATTATCTTTAAAACATAATAACTTACGTACAAGAACATCTAGGGTACCAGAGGAGATTTTTCTCCAAATGTCTAAACGGTTAGAACCTCCTAATAAATTAAGCCATACTTGGGAAGAAAATACTTTAGTTTTAACTCAAAAAACTTTGTATAACAATAACTTTTTGTTAGAATTAGTACCATTTATACTGAAATCACTTGAAGTTTCTGTTAAACCTCTGGAACCCATAACAGAAAAATCAAAAACATCACAATCAATAGTTCACGATTTAGATTTGTTGATCAGAAAACGTATAAATTATTTATTGAGCTCTAATGTTAGAACAAACAAAAACGTGCTAGCAAAAGAATTAAACGGAAAAAGAAAAGATATACTTAAAGAATTTCAATTAAATATAAATAAAAAATTCAATATTGCCCAACAAAAGCATGATTTCAACTTAAATAAATATGTTGAAATGTTACAATAGTTTAAAACAACAATTGCATCGGATTCCTGCACAGGAAAATTGTGCGGTCGGTAGTTTTCGCTCATAAATAGGGCCCCCTAAATTTAAAGTCAAACTATACAAGTTTGAGGGCAAGTAGTAGTATCCGACCGAACTCCTATTCGGAGTTCGGCCATTAAGTGTTCAGTAAAAATTTTGCCGAACATTTATATAAACCAAAATTTTTCAACATTTAGCTCTTAAATTATGCATACTAACATGAAAATGCACAAATTTAGCTTAATTTTTAGATAGTTTTGAGGCAAATATTAAGATTAAATTCGGCCTTTGGAGCAGAGATAAGAGCAGATATATTTCAGAGATTCCATATCTGCTTTTGGATTTATTCTGTATTAAAAATATATTTTATATAGAGCGAGAGGTAAAACGCTAACGAAAGCATTTTTAAATTAAATTTTAAATGGGTAAACCTTAATCTGGTTTAAACCGAAAATTGTTACACGTACAAATTGCAAAAAATACAATTC
This sequence comes from Leucophora obtusa, assembly GCA_949987735.1. Lineage (NCBI taxonomy): Eukaryota > Metazoa > Arthropoda > Insecta > Diptera > Anthomyiidae > Leucophora > Leucophora obtusa. Next base: position 362,718,434 of record OX465295.1, read on the forward strand.
TATATGACAGTTTATTGAAAACAAAAATAGATTTTTTTGCTATTAAATTTAATATAGATTCTTTTATCTGAAAATATAAATGTTATATTAGGCAGATTAATAAAGTTTATCCAAATATATTTGGATGCTTAAAATGAGCCAACATAGTAAAACTTTGGGGTATATCAAACTTTAACACAAATATTTATTTTTGAATACGTTAAATGCATTAACATAAATTTATAACAAACTTCAATTTTGCCTTTTTAAAAAAACAACGTTTAATTAATGTTTAATTAATTTTTATTTGGAGTACATGTAAACTACATATAATAAACATATATACCTAAGATTAATATAGTTGTTCACAAGGGGCGTCCTATGCCTTTTATTTGTTGCATTGTCCGAGTTGTTAAAATTTTATTTTAAAATATCTGTTCCCGTACGTTATCGCAGTAACCCAAAGCAGATCAAAAGCGTTCTCGTATTCAAAATCGGGTGTAAATTGTTGTTTGGACTGGTTTGGGTACCCGCGGTAACGTACGGGAACGAACCTTAAATATACAACCCTAGATGATAGGACGATAAAATACTTCCCTATAAACAACTACACTGGAATTCAAGTTGAGTTCCAGAACTGTTTTCCAGTTTCAAGGCTTGAATACAACTTTTACATTTTATTTGATTAGAATTCTCCAGAAAAGGGAGAAACAAAAATTCAAGTTTGAAATATTAAAGAAAATACAAATGCTAGAATTTGAAATATACTTTACTTCAAGAAAAATTATAAGAAACCTTTTTTAGAACAATACAGCACATAGTACACCTTGCGAACAATCTAATAGATTTTTATTTCATTTTTTATGCCAATATACCAGCAGTTAATACATATTTTTTATATTTTCTAGTAACTAATTTTAAAAATATACGAGATGAGAACAACTACAAAATACGATAACTTTAGAAATATTGGCCCTTACTAACTAAATTTTTCAAATGTATATTTTAGTTAAAGTCGGCTTTAGTTAAAATATTGGGTGGCAGTATGCCTTGACTTGGTTTATTTTTGGAGCATTCTAATTGGTTAATTTATTTTCAACCAATCAAAATGTTTGAAAATATAAATATATTTGTAGGGTTTTCATATACAAAATGAACAAAAGCGTATGATTAAAAATAAAGTCGACTTTAATTTTAAAATATTCTTTTATAGTAAGGGCCATTGTATTTAATAGTTGTTTTAAAAGTGTGATTTATAAATCTGAATAAAGTTCTGTTGATACTATTTTGCAAATGTTCATTTTAATTTCTTTTTTTCATATATGAATATGTAAATATTTGAGTATTTATGAGATTATAATTTGAGTTGAAATATTTTTAAATAAATGTAAATATTGTTTATTTTTTTTTAATAAAAACTTTTGTTTTGTAATATTGATTTTAAATATTTGTTTTAGGAGTATGTGATTTTATTTTAAAACGTTGGAATTTGAAAAAAATCTATTCAAATTTGAACTTTTACGTTTTAAACGAAATCATAAAAATGGCAATATTTAATTGAGATTAAAATTAGTAATAAAAAAACACATTTTTGCGCATTTTATAAAATTCATTTTGCCACAATAAAAGAATTTTCCTTAGATGAATTTATGTAGTATTTTATAGGATTAAAAAAATGCACTTTTTCTTTGGCAATTTGTAACAAATAAATTTTGCACGCTTTTTTTTTGTCTGTAAGAGAATATTTTATACTTTTTTCAAAAGTTATTTAAGTGATGTAAAACAAACAGAGGAAGATCGGAACAACTTCTAAGAGACCTTAGATCTTAAAAATACTTATAGAAATTAAATGTGTATATTATATGAAAAAATATGGAATAAAATTCAATAGAGTACACAACTAAAACTAAGGTGGTGTTTCTAGATGATGTTTTGCTTCTCACGAACGAAAAACTCATGCGTGTGACAACGAACGTCCTCTAGAAACCCCATGCAATTTTATGAAAATGCAAGAATTATGGGAAAAAGAAATTACTGTAAAATTGAGTTGTCTTTTAAAAATGAGTATTTCAGTTTAATCTATTTTTTTGCTGACCCTATAATTTTTAGCAGCACTCCTTTTGTATAAAATAATATGTCTGTTCCCGTACTTTACCGAAGTTACACAAACTGGCCCAAAGGCGTTCCCGTACTCAAAATTGCGTGTAAATTGTTGTTGTTTGGGCTGTTTTGGGTTCCCGCGGGTACCCGCGGTAACGTACGGGAACGCACATAATATTGAGCAAGGCGGTAAAAAATGCATACGAAAACCCGTCAAGTTGTAAAAAATCAAGATCGGAAATGAAAATTAAATTGTCGACCACACATCACTTTGTCTACTATGGATTTCACGCTGACCAACGCGATTTTTGCAAATCTATTTGTCCCTCTAAGGTTTTGGCTAAGTAAATAACAAATAATTGTATAAGAGCTATACCTAAAGCTACGCCAGCAATGACATAAAGATTTCGTTCTGCCCAAACACGCACGATTTCAATGCAACCACTAGTCCAAATACGCTTACTGGCTGCTGCAACTGAATGTTCTTGTACTCCATAACCACACATAATGTTGACAAGGCCTGAACTTATATCGGTGGCATTAATACAACAACTGTATGGAACACCACATTTTTCAACAGATGGCGACGAGCAGTTAAAATATTCATTTTTACCTAAAAATATAAATTTTAAATAAACATAGTAATTGATTATAGGAAGGGATTTAACAAACTACTTTGAGTATTTCGTATAGAATATATATGTTGATATTAATTTTGTAATTTCCTTTATACCCTTGCATATGGGTAGAGCTTCGAAAAATTTTTTCTATTTTGAATGAATTCTCTAAAAATACCATTCTCTTTCCTTTTATATCTAATGAATTCGGATTTAAACAATCGCAGGGAATTCAAATATAAGGAATTCAATCAATCTATCTCATTCGATTTTATCAATTATTGAATACAATCATTAGGAGTTCATTCGATTTTGTATCACTTAGGCCAAGATTTTCGGATGTCATTGAAACTTGGTTTAGTTAAACCGAAAACGAATTTTTTAAGCAATTTCCAAGCTAACAAACAAAAATTATACGGAACAACTTTTTCTAATTTAGAATTTCGGTCTCTACAAAAATAAAACAAAATAAATAATTTAAATAGCAGTATTCCAGCTTCATTGAAATTAAAACATTAGGGGTTTTCATATAAACTCGTAATAGAATACGAGTTTATATGAACACCCCTATTGAAATTGTTGAAATACTATTTATTATTCTATTTTGTGTATTCCCATGATTCCCAAATTACTTATTTGAATGAACTAGAAATCAATTGAATTCCCAAACTTTTAAATAGATTGAAATCAATAATTATAACGATCAAATGGTGAAAAATGATTAAAGTCTTTAAAATTAAATCGAATGAGCATAATTAAGACTTCATTCAATGTATAAAATTGCATTTTAAAAATGCAATCATTCCACTGTCAATCAAAATTGAAAATATGAGGGATTGCAGTCTTTAGAAGCTCTGACCATAAGTAGCTGTACACGAAATTTTTAACGTAATCAAGTTTAATAATGGGTATAAAAGATCAGAAAATCCCAACTAATTAATATTGCTCTCAAACAAAAGTTCCTAAATTTAATCCATATTTTAATTCAACTTACTCCAATCCTGATAGCCAGCATTGCTAAGACCACAACATTTAAACTCCTGTTGTGCGAAATCAATAAAATTTTGCAAATCTGGATCATCTCGATATGAATGAATAATTTTATCAGTAAAAGTATCTTCCAAAAAGGAATTCATATTTTGTGGAAATACAAAACCCATTATGGCTATTGCCATTTCCATTAGGAAAAACAATAGCAAACACATGGAATAGAATTTAAGCAAACATGTATTCTCACGCAAAGCACCCAAACAACCAGCAAAACTAACAACGAAAATAACCACACCAGCTATCATCATGACCAACGATATATTAAGTATCACATCGTAGAAGCTTTCTAAACGTACATAACCAGTTGACTCCCATTTGTCCGTAAAAGCGTACAGACCAATAGCCAGCAAAAGACCACCAAAAAGCCAGAATATAAAATTCAGCATAAATATCATGTATTTTACACATGAACTTACATAGGTGAAATTATTGGAAATTCTAGGATGCATGTCGCGTACTTCTATACCACAATACCCACCACCGCCGTGATGTCTATAGTTGCTCATGGATACGTTTCTAAAACTTTTGGCTAAAGATAAAATTTATTTATATTGTTATATTTTAATTGGAATTTTATTGTCGCTTTTAGTTTTTGTATGTGTTGACTCTCCTGCTGACTAGATATATTGCTTTGTTGTTACGCCTTCCTTTTTTCACAAAGCTTAATGTTGTATATTTCAATTAAAAGCACCCATTTTTCGTTATTTGATTTATTTAAGTATTCAAAATGTATTGTTTTTAATTCTCCCTAATATTTTATTATTTGTGTATTTTTAAATTAAATTTATAAATGTTTTTGCTGAACATTACAAATTTTCTTCTACTGGCTGATTTCTTTTTTCCTTTTGTTTTCCTTAAACTGTCAGTATCTGACATTTATATCACAGACTAAATAGAGAGGACACAAGATTTTACAATCTTTACTTTATAACCTGACAACTCTGACAAATTTCGGCAAAAAATAAGATTGTTGGCAGCACTTTCTTACTTGTTCTTCCAAAGCACCAGGGTTACCGTCGTCCGACTAAAGTTACAATTTCCAACTTTTTGACCTTTGTGAATCTGTGAATTTTTCAAACTCGTCTAATTTTGTCACTTTTCCTGACTTTGAACGAATTTTTCCTCTTTTTTGTAACATAGGGGTACACGTTAAATTTTATGTCTTTCAAGTTCCAATACACTCACACTTTTTTACTAAAACACTCACACTTTAAAAAATTGAAAAGCAACTTGATATCAATTTTACTATCAAGTCGTGAGAAAACTTGACGGTCAAGTTTTTAACAGCTGATCAAATTTCTTGTAAATTTGTTTTTCTTTTTACAAATATTGTGCCGCAATAAAACACGATGGATAAAACTAAAAAAAAAATGATGTGTTGCGATTTAAAAATCTATATAGAAGCCACAAAGTTCTATGGAATATGAATATTTCGGTATATCGACGAAATGATTTAAAAATAAAGAGCTATGAATCAATTTCAAGATTAATCAGAATTGGGTCGACAACGACATGTGCCTTTTCATATATTTCGCATGGGAAGCAAAATGTCGCCATGTCGGCCGGCGATTTGTCGTCGTAATAGAATCTATTCTATTTTCGTGACGACACACTAATACACACTCAAAATATTTGTCAAATAGTTGTCATATTTTTAACTAATTAAGGGAACAGAGTTGCAGAAATTCGTATTGGAGTTGCAAAAATTCGTACTTTGTTTACAAAAAATTTAAATTATTCGCGACGACTTTTGCTGTCGTCGGTCGACAATCGATTTGATTTTTATTGGACAACTTGAAATATTGCATAATCTATTGGCAACACTGTGCAATTTTAATTTTGCTCTGTTTATGTTTGTGTGCATTTTGAGGTTATGTTGAATTCATATATTGCATTAAATATTGTAGCGATCTTTTGTTATTATATTATATTAGACATAATATTGCAGATGTATGGGGGGGCTTTACTTACATTTTAATTTAAAACATTTTAAATAAATTAATTAAATTTTTCCCAAAAATGCGTTACAAATTTCTTTGCTTCAAAAATAGAGTTGTATTTTCAGAGTTGTATTTTTAGATTACTATTTTTAGAGTTGTATTTACATACGAAAAATACAAAATTGCTACGGAAAATTGCATCTTAAAAAGTATTGAGTAGTACCGTTTTAGTATTGAGTACTCAAAAAAACAACCAGTATTGAGTACTCACATACTCAGTACTGGAATACTCAATACTTTTACAACTCTAGTACACTGTTGGTAAAAGTGGCACAAAAGTGCCATTTGTGTCACTATTGAATGTTCAATGGCACCATGGCACTCGTTATAGAATTTTGGCACTTTTTAAGAAAATTTCTATATAATTTGATAAATGGTCGATAAATCTGATTTTTCATTAGAAGCCACGCCTACTTACAAGGAAAAAATAAAAAGTGTATTATTATCGAAGTACTTAGGTAAAATACAACTTCAAAAGTATTTTTTGTAAGTTAATAAAAAAATACATATAGATTTACCAATTTTTAGTTTTTGTCAACTTGCCTTAGTTTTTGGCTCATTCCATTTGTATGCACTTCAAAATGTGTTAAATTACCTAAGTTTTTTCTTTTGTAAGTTTACTTAAAAAATATTATATTTTAATTAAAGAATTGTGTAACTTATCAGAAAACTTTTGAAGTTGTATTTTACCGAAGTACTTCGGCATTATACATGTTTCATTTTTTGCGTGTAGAACGGGTGCAAAATTAAAAAACAAACGTTATACTAAAAATTTCTACAATTTTCGGGGACAATTTAATCATTATTTTGATCTTTAAAAATAAAAGCAATGGGGATAAAATTAGAAAAACTTTAATTGATTCTATTGTATTGTCCGTCACTGGAATTTTTCAAAAATTTGTTATGGTATTCTGGTTTTTTTTATGACAAGCAAAAGTTTTAAAAATTTCACCATACAATGGTGAAAGCTTTTTCTGCCAAAAATAAAATAAAATTATCAAAAAATTGTAATTTGTGAAAATTACGATTTTTTCGATAATTTTATGAAATCTTAAATGAAATGAAAACTTAAAAAAATGTCCAGGAACCGCAGAACACGAGAGAACTAGTTCTAAGCACTTGTAGTTTACTTTTACTTTTAGCATCAAGCACCCTGAGCTTATTCCTAACAACTTTAGCCCCAAAAATCCCATGTTAATTCGTAATCTGTTGGAGGAATTTGCAGGAATTTTAGAATCGTTAAAAGGTTCGATGCATCTTAAAATAATATCTCAAAATATTTTATTTCTGTGAAGAAACATTATAAAATTCTTCAAAAGAAAATAAAATTTTTATATTTTAAATTGTTGATAAATGAAAATATTTGTTTGTTATGTGCTTTTTCTCAGAATACCAAAATTATAATAATTTCCATTCACACCAGTTTTGTGACAATTTTGTTATTGTTATAAAGTTTAGAATAAGGGTGTAAATGTATAAATATTTGAAATAAAAGCTGAACATATTTTTTTGAAACATTTGCATGTTGCTTAATTTTTTTTTGCACTTAAAGCTTTTTTGTCACTTTTTTTGGCATGATTTAGGCACCAAACGAAAATTCTCAAATACCATCACTGCTCTAGTATACCTGTGGTTTCAACGTTGCATAAAAAGGTTTTTACAATTAAAAAACGCAGTATTTATAAATTTTTAAAATCTTATCAATACTGACGATATAAAAATTGATAAAAAATTTTTGTGACTTGATATAGTTTTCTTAGTTACTAATTTATTTGCTAATAGAATACAAACATAATGCATATATAATTTAATGTTCAAAGTTCATAGAGTATACTAAAGAAAAAGCAGTAAATGGCTATCCAATCAGTGGCGGAGGAATGCCTTTAACTAACAAGTGCTATATTTGATAACAAATACTCGATACAGTTTAACTCTTTTTTTTTTTGTTGATAATATATTCCACACAATATATTAGTCGCATTGCAAATGTGTACCTCAATTGCAGTATTGTTTCAACAACGTTTGATTACTGGTGCTGACTAAACATTCGGCGCGAGGGCTTTATCATCATGAATATACTGTTACGTTTTATAGTATTTTGCCTAGATCCGTTGGGTATTTGCAGGCGTTTTTTTATAAGACCCGCTTATAATTTGGGTCTTAATTTCTACGACCAGGTTAAAGTAAAGACGGATCAGAAAGTAGATTCTTTACGCGAGCTAGTTTTGCGTTTGGGATTGGTAGCATTTGCTGTGGTTTTAATATTATGGGCTGCAGTATTTATGTATGCCGCCTTCTATTATGCCTACATGCCGGCCATTTCACATACTCGACCCGTACATATGCAGTTTAAGTAAGTCTTATTAAAGCTTTTTTAAATAATTGTTAAATTTGTTACATTTTGTTTTACAGAACCTGCTTAGATACTAGTGCTCCCTGTACATTCCCGCATGCTCATGTTTCATTGACTAAAAAACAACAACTTCTAATGGTTGGTCAAGCTTATCGGGTGATTGTACAAATTGAAATGCCAGAATCACCACAAAATCTTGATCTCGGTATGTTTATGGTATGTGGAGAAATGCGTGATAATGATTCCATGTTACGAGGACATTCTTGTCGTTCGGCAATGATGCGCTATCGATCTCCTCTCATACGTACCATCTCCACTTGGGCTTTAAGTCCTCTATATATATTAGGTAAAGAGGAATTTCAACGAGTACCAGTGGAAATATTTACACGTTATTTAGAGCAAAGACATCATCCCATAACAGATGTTTATGTGGAAATACAATCACAAAAGATACAATTCTATACAGTATCTTTGCATATAGTGGCCGATTTTGCTGGCCTACGATATATAATGTACAATTGGCCAGTAATATCTGCTGTAGTTGGTATGTTTTAACTTATAATTTTTTTATATTACAATTTTATTTCATATTATTTTCGTTCTATGCATTTTTTTTTTAGCAATTAGCACAAATTTATTCTTCATTTTGGTAGTATTCTTACTCAGCTGGTATCATTGGTCTGATGCAACTTGGCTGCGAAATCTCCAACGAAAATATAATCGCATTACAAATACTTTACAGCGTTCCGCAAGTCGTATTTTACTAACTTCTAAGAGTCCATCAAATATACAAGATGATAATGATGATCTAAGTTTTCATGAAGATGAGAAATCTAATGGCTCTGATGATATTGATGATATAAATGGCACTTCTAGCGAAGAAAAACAAGCCATACTAAGGCATCGTAAATCTGAAAAGTCTAGTTGTTAATGAAAAGATACATTTTTGTATCTAATTTTTAATTGTTTTAAGAGCTTTGTTTGAAAGCGTAGAATAAAGAAAAATACAATTTTTTTAATAGTTTAAAATTATTAAACCGAAAACTTAAAAAAAAAATTTGTACAAATAAAAAATCGTTATTACAAACAAAATTAATTATTTATTTCATAAATTTGTTATCGCTTTATTCGATAAAGCCTTTTTTGTTTTTCCAATTTTTCTTATTCATGGAAACCAAAGAGGATATGATGGGAAAGAGTTGTTATCCCAATTTTTATTAAATCACTTCTTTTTTTTGTACGAAGGTCTGGTCTATTAATTTCCGTAAGGAATTATGTGAGAAGTTACCCAGGTAGAAAAATAGAAACGGCACAATGTCGGTACGGTATTGTAGACGGTAGTACATGTACTGGCAATGCGTCGGATTTTCAACTTTCACTGTACTAGCATGTTGTCGAAATGATAACACCAATAAACGCTTGGGCGTAGCTATTTCGCGACGTTGGCGCAGGCTTGGGATTTAATTTTTTTGGTATTATCCCAGTACATTTAATAACAAATTTAGTAGTTTGCTAGTACTTTACTGTTCTTTTAGTGTACATCACAGATTTTTAATGTATTCTTTCGAAACTTCATAAGAAAAGATATATAATTACAATTATAATTGTGTAATATATGTAAAAATACGTAAAATTTATAAAATTTTTAATTTTAATAAATAAAAAAGCTCATTAATTTTCAGAAAACAGTACTGGCAAAGCACGTTTTCAGTAGTATCGGCATTTCGTAAAAAACAGTGTTCTCCCAGTACAATTTTTGTTCTAACGTCGGCAATTTCTACCTGGGTATGTATTCATTTTTGAAAATAAAAATAGACATTTTTATTAAAATTTTTAATTTAAAGAGGGATTGAACTAGATGAGCTAACTAGATATTTAAGCGGAGAATACACGAAGGAACATTGAGTAGGGAACAAAAAATATCAAAAATTTTGTAAACACGAATTGTACGATGTCAACACGCACGCACACACACAAACACACATTCACCGAAAAATCGGCTTTTTTCACGAATGTTCCCTCGTGTATTCTCCGCAGAGCTTCGAAAAACTTAATTCAATTTAAGCTTAAATCACGAAAAATTAAATTCAGATTTTAAAAATATTCATGTACCATTCCCTTAAACCATCCGTAAAGAATTCATTCATAAGCTTCATTCCCAAAGCTTTAATATGAATTGAATGAATTCCCAACTTGAATCATTCAAATCGCATGTTCATTCACCATTTTACTAATTGAATGAAGAAATTTTATTATCATTCACTTAGTGCAGTGTAGTTTGAAACTAACAATCAAAACCAAAGCATACAAGCTGTAACAAAGCATACGATACTATTTATTTCTGTTAGATGAATTTTAAACGTTTTTCATTTGTATTATGCTAATATTTCAGCAATTACATGCAAATTTAAATTTTTCATTTGATTAAGTGAATGAAAACAAATCATTTTTCATTCACCTTTTTATTAAATGAATTCAGGTAAATTGGGTTTCATTCAGTTAGAATTCAATCAAAATAGAATGAATTCATAAAATTTAAAGCTATTGGGAATTAAGCTATCGAATTAATTCCATAAGAATGCTATTAGAGTATGAAATTTAACCCAAATTTCATTAGTTTTTAAAAAGCGAATGAAAGAATTAAGCCTTTTAAACCTTTGATTCTCCGCTTTACAACAAATTGATATAGAACTAGAAAGAGCCCTTACCAAAACGAAGTATAATACACAAGTCTATTGACGTTTGTTTTTAATATTTTACTAGTTTTTACAATTTTTTACTAATTCTTACAAATTTTCTGTTTGCGTACTTTTGTAAATATTTTTCTTTCTGAGAATAAATTTTGTCTCACTCCCTGAAAATGTTTTACTAAGACCTGTTAACTTATCTCAAATTAAACTGAGTTTAGTGCCTAACCATAGTTATGAATGTCAAATTTATAATATTTATTAATCCATATTGTAATACAAAGCCATTAAGGCCAAAAAACGTATTACATAGCAATACAATCCTGAGTATAGTACTTAACCTAATCTATACAATAGCTTATATAAATGATGCATAAATAACCGCACCAATCAATTTAACTTATTGGCTCCCCAGCCGTAACAATTTATAAAAAGTAATATAAAAAGAGATTCAGTTCAGTAGTTATATAAATATTTCCATATTATGGAAATATCTGTGGTTAACGTTTAATCATGGTTATGTTGGAAATAAGTTACTCGCCCTAAGTAATTTTTTCTGGACTTTACTGGGAAAGTAACCCAACATACAAAAAATTAAATAATCAATTTTTTCAATTCAATTCAATTTATTTCTTATAATATTCATATTATTTACATTTGACTTAGAAGCAAAGAGTTTAGGAACTTCGTTCCTTTTCTACTTAGATATATAAATCAATTTTTTTGTTCTAACTTTTTTGGTTGTAAAAACTATTTTAACAAAGAGTTTAGGAAATAAAGAGTATGTTATTCTCTCACGTAACCACAATGTTAAAAATAAATGACTGTGAGAACACTCATTTGCCAGTATTTGCATTAGAAAAATTTAGGTGGTTTATAAAAAAAAACCACTGCACTCTAAAAATTGCGTAGTTGATGAACACTATTTTTTCAACTATGTAATAGGTGAAATAACCCTCACTATATCATAGTGGGTACAAAGTAGTGAACACTAACTAGGTTTATTTTAAATAAACAAATCAACTATGGAGAATGTTATTAGCAACGATTTTATAGTTGAAGTGGAATTAATTTTAAAAATAGTTGATATCAATGATTACTCATTTGAAAATCTTTAATAGAATCCACAAATCCAGCAGTTTTGAGTGCATTAGAAAAGTAAATAAGAAGAAATCTTTCATTTTACACTTTTTATTAATATTTTCAAAATTTAAAATTTAAATACTTTAGATGTTACCCTTTGCAAACCCTCTGAATCCGCCATATTCATCGAATTTTATTTTGGAAGTCCTCCTTTTGGAATCTTTTCTTGAAGGCTTCTTTTCTTTTCAAATTTTTTATCTGTAAACAAATTGTGATTTAATATTAAAACCATTTTAAAAGACGCTAACAACATTTACTTACAATTAAATAAAATTTGTCCTTCCGTTGTGTATACATATATTGTTTTAGTTTTTTTTTTTTCTTAATTGGTCAATTAAAAAATGTTTTATTTTTCTTTTTCCATAGTTATTATTGATTATAATAGTGGATTTATTTAAAATTCAAATTGACTATGGATTTTGTTTACTATACCACTATGTAATATTTTGGGTGTGGAAAAGAATGGGATGAGAGTGATATGCCCAGGTTTGCAACCAGTGGTTATCCATTGCTACCTAGTCAGAAATTGCCAGCGGTATAAAAATCAATTCACTGGTAGAGCAATGATTTTATAAATATGCTGACGCTTCGTTCCGCGTTCAAATCCAGTTGCAAGCAAAAAATTTTTTTTGATGTTTTTTTAATTTAAAATTTTTTTTGTTTTATAAAATGAATTTTTTTGTTTGTGGGAAAGCTCCTTTCAGACCAACTTTTTTTTGCTCTCCCAACGCTGGCATATTAGTCCCAAAAAATTGTTTGCCAGTACATACTAGCATTTTAGCACAGCCAGTAGTTGTCCAGCTGTTATCACTCATTTATGTGTTTAGCCAACAAGTATTATATGTCTCTAAATCCCGGCAGGTTTATTGGTTTTGCTACCATTTTGCCAACGTTCAAAAATTTTGTTCTGCCAGTGCTCTTCCGGCGCTTTTTGAACAGCCGGTCCTTTTGTCTAATGATATCATTTTGGGAATGGGAAAGCACTGCCAGCAGTTGTACCACCTGTTAAAGTGATTTGCTATCGATTTCCCGTTTGTATTTTTCTGACTGGGTAGTTATTACTTTTTATTATAATTTAGCAAGCTTGGTTACCGAAACGAATAACGGTAAGGATAACGGTAACGGTATCGAATTTCGTTTGTTTCGGTAACGGTAAAGGTAACGGTATTTAAGATTGATTCGGTAACGGTATACCGTTATCGAAACAGCAATACCGGTACGTACCGGTATTAAAAATTACGTTAAAAACATATAAAAACAAGTAAAAACATAGCATATTCTTGCTTTTAAGTCTTAAAAATACAGATTTTAACCTATAAATTCAATGCTGGTAGTTTTAGTAATTAAAATTATTTTCTATAAATTTTGTTGCAAAAATAACTCAAGATTATAAAATAAAAAAGTTAAAAAACTGTAATTTTTTATATAAATTAATAAATACCGGTAAAATACCGGTAACTGCCCATAAAAATAACGGTATCGGTAACGATAACGGTATTGGGAAATTTTTTTAGAGGTATCGGTAACGGTATGCAATTTGAAACGGTATTTTAGCGATAACGGTATTTTAACGATAACGGTAACCAACCTTGTAAAGAAATTAAAATTAAATTAATTAAAATTAAAAAAAGAAAATTCTTTTAAAAAGGTAGGTCGTGTATCCCGACAAAGTAGACTGAAACGAAGCTTATTGATTAACGGATTATAGAAAATAAGAGTTGAATAGTTTCAAGTTACCGGTAGTACCACAGATGTGTAACAAATTGTTCCAAAAGGAAAATATCATGGATCGCTACTATATTTTCATGATGGAAAGAATTTAATTTAAAGATGACTTTATATAACTTTTAAATAACGATCTCTTTAAAAAAAACTTTAATTCCGTATTATTTATTTTAAATAAGACTAAAATGTAATAAAATTATAATTACAATCGGACTATATATTACAATCGGACTATATATACTATGGCCACAACAATCGGACTATGCTTTAGCTTTATTTTGATTTAGTTGTGTGGAATGAAATTAATTTTAATTTTTTAGAATTACTACACTTTTTAATTGGTTTTAAAGCAAGTGACAAACGTCACTTCTTCTTAGAATGCATTCCTTTGCATTACTTTTCGTCTCTCCTTAAACACAGGAAAAGTAAATTTATTTTCTGTAGAAAAATTTTTTTAATCGGTTTTAAAGTATGTCATACGGGCATGTTCTGTATTTCACTTTTGGGTGAAAGTGAAAATTTCATAAAATTTTTTTCTCAATTTCGTTTAGATTCATTTAAAATTAAAGTGAATAACGATTGTACATAGCTCATTTTCTGGAAAAAAGTCGAAATCGAATCAAATAAAATTTTAGAATAAGGTCTTAAATTACATTTTCACTGCGATTTGAAATCACTTCGAAATGCAGAACACAGCCGATAAACATCACTTCTTAAATATATATTTGAATGCATTCACAATAAGTTACTTTTCATCTCTCCAATATCCAAGCACTCATTTTTATGACGTACCATATGACACACCAATGTTAAAAAAAATTAGTTTTTCACCTCAATTTGAACCCATTCATGCCGAACAGTATAGGTGCCCTACGGGAAATTTTAACAAACTGTCACTGAACTGGCCCCTTTATATGAAATAGAGTGGTCACTTTAACATTACGTTGTCATAGGAGGGAGAAATTGACCCCTTGTTACATGTAACAAGACAAATCCTAGGACAGGTTACTGAACACTCATAAAAAACAAAGTTCAGGGACCTGTCCTGGGATTTGTCTTTTGACATGTCACAAGGGGTCAATTTCCCCCTCCTATGACAACGCCATGTAAAAGTGACCAGTCTATTTCATATAAAGGGGCCAGTTCGGTGAGTTTGTTAAAATTTCCCGTAGGGTGCTTTTACGGATCTTGGTCAGGTATTTTTTTTTTTGCTGGGATGTTACGTATTATAATCTGTCTCTATACTTGTCACAGCCAAAGAAATTGATAAGAATGTTTTTCTAATCTTTTATTAGTTTATGGATTTAATAGCAAAATTATGAAATAATCGAACATGGGTATATACATTTTAATGTCTGTTCCTGTACTTTGCCGCGGTAACCCAAACCAACCCAAGAAAAATTTATACATTTTGAGCATGGAAAACCGGTAACGAATGGGGTAACGAACTCAGAATAGCTAACTGTAGAGTATATTTAAAAATTCACTACACTTCGAATACTTTTACCTTCGTGCATTAAATCGAAAGCTTCATTAATTTTCTCCAATTTCATAGTGTGGGTAATGAATTCATCAACTAATAAATCTTTTTTCATATATGCATCAACAAGTTTAGGTACATCGGATGCACTCTTCCAGCCACCAAAAGCAGTACCCTTCCAAGTACGACCAACTACAAGTTGAAAAGGTCTAGTGCTGATTTCTTGGCCAGCAGCAGCGACACCAATGATAACCGAAGTACCCCATCCCTTATGAGTTGATTCTAAAGCAGCACGCATTGTATTGACATTACCAATACATTCAAAAGTATAATCAAAACCACCATCCATTAAATCGGCGAGATAATTTTGTAAGAGTCCCTTGTCTTCAACATCTTTCGGATTGATAAAATCAGTAAAACCAAATTTCTTACCCAATTCAAATTTGTCTGCATTAATATCGATACCATAGATTTTAGAAGCTCCAGCTTTTTTGCAACCTAAAGCTGTAGCTAAGCCAACAGCACCCAAACCCCAAATAGCACAAGTACTGCCAGGTTCAACCTAGCAGAAACAATAGTTATTACATACGTGATTGATCTACAAATTGACAGACTTGTTTACCTTTGCGGTATTAAGAGCTGCACCATACCCAGTAGGAATGCCACAACCTAGCAAGCATACTTTATCCAAAGGAGCTTTATCATCAATCTTAAAAAATAAAAAACACACATAAAATCGAATAAACATTTGATTATCAAATTCTTTACTTACCTTACTCAATGAAATATCAGCAACCACAGTATACTCGGAAAATGTTGATGTACCCATAAAGTGGAAAAGCCGTTGTCCCTTGCAGGTAAATCTAGAGGTACCATTGGGCAAAACACCTTGACCTTGAGTAACCCGTATCTTTTGGCACAAATTTGTTTTGGGGCTCTTACAGAATTTACACTCATTACATTGAGGAATGTAGGTAGGAATGACATGATCACCAGGCTTAAACTTAGTAACACCTTCACCAACACTTTCAACAATACCGGCACCTTCATGACCTAAAACAACAGGGAATATACCTTCCGGATCAAAACCTCCTAAAGTGTAGGCATCAGTGTGACAAACACCGGTGGCCGTAATTTGAATGCGTACTTCATTAGCCTCGGGTGGGGCTACATCGATCTCCTCAATGACCAATGGTTTCTTTGCTTCCCAAGCAACAGCTGCCTTGCATTTGATAACCTATAACTCACATACATTTAAATAAAACGTAAAAACCGAAATAAGTATTAATTTATTTACAAAACTCACCTTTCCTTCTGTTGCCATTTTTATATTGAAACAAATCTTTTCACAAACCCAATCGCAACGCGGTGTTCAAAATTATCAATAGTAGAATACTGCAGTGTTGCCATAATACAAATGCGAAAAGTAGCTAGATCGTCGAAAAAAGTGCTATATTCAAAATAAAAAGTGCTAAAAAAAGGTGCTAGATTTTTTTAACATGCGCAATTGCACTAGTTCTTTTTATTAAATCAAATGAATTAATTCACCGGTGAACGCGTTCAATTTTATAAATCGAACGGAAAAATTGAATTAATTCCTTACTGAATTAATTCACTACTGAATTCGTTCAATTTCATTTTCGTTCAGTGAATTAAAAAAAAAATAAAATTACGTTCAGTGAATTAAAAAAAAAAAATAAGTTCACTGAATTGAAAAAAAATAAAATAAGTTCACTGAATTGAAAAAAAAATATAATAAGTTCACTGAATTCAAAGCCTGTTTTCTGCCGTTCAGTAGAAGAAAACAATAATGTGCAAATAAAATTTTTAAATAAGCAATTTTACAGCGTGTGCTAGTAAAAATAAACAAATTAGAAACCGGATGCTGTTTATCAACCTACATGATTGAAAAATAAAGCCTTTTACTATTAAAAATAAAAACTTTACAGATATAGATAAATTTGGAAAAAATTTAACTATAACTAGTTTGAAAAATTAAGAGTTATATTTTTTTCCAAATTTATCTATATCTGTAAAGTTTTTATTTTTAATAGTAAAAGGCTGTATTTTTGAATCATGTAGGTTGATAAACAATCCGGTTTCTAATTTGTTTATTTTTACTAGCACACGCTGTAAAATTGCTTATTTAAAAATTTTATTTGTACATTATAGTTTTCTTCTACTGAACGGCAGTGAACTTATTTTATTTTTTTTTTCAAGTCAGTGAACTTATTTTATTTTTTTTTTTTCAATTCAGGGAACTAATTATTTTTTTTACTTCACTGAACGTAATTTTATTTTTTTTAATTCATTGAACGAAAATGAAATTGAACGAATTCAGTAATGAATGAATTCAGTAAGGAATTAATTCACTTTTTTTCCGTTCGATTTATAAAATTGAACGTGTTCACCAGTGAATTAATTCATTTGATTTAATAAAAATAACTATTGCAATTGAATTAATTCGTAACAAAATAAATCGAACGAAAGCAAATATGAATTAATTCCATTCAATATATGGTGCTTAGTGAATTAATTCATCGAATTTTTAATTCAGAATTGAAAAATTGTACTAAGGAATTAATTCTTCAAAGCTCTGCTTGCGTATATGTTTCGCATGTGTACAAAGCAAAATTGTACCGAAAATCTTAAGCGGGGAATACACTAATACCCCATTCACAAGCAAGTTTTGTAGGCGATTTATCAATTAGATTTGGAAACTAATCAAAACTGTTCACATACGTTTGAAGGGGTTTTCATTATCTCTGTTTGGTTATTTTTGTAAACAAGAAGTATTTGTGATCTAACCAAAAATTTTAAAAATAATTCAAAAAACATTTTCCGCGGCCGGAATAAAATACTTATTAACTTTGGATGAAATACAACTTTGATATTTATTTTTATTATCTTTATTTAAATTATTTTTTTTTTAGTAGCTTTTATTAATCATATATGGCCCCCAGGGCTTTGGTTATGTAATTTGAAGTAAATAAATGCTGTATTTATTATTAAAAAAAAAATACCATAAAACTCACCATATGAACCATTTATTTTGAAAGTGGTATGAGTCCATTTTCAAAAAACTGAGTTAAGCCCAAACCACATAGTGAAAGTGCCAGTGGAAGCAGAGACTTTTAATTCAGAGACTATTAATTCAGAGTCTATTAATTATAGAGATAGGAAATCAAAACTTATACTACTCACCGGTAGGGGGCGCTGAAATTTAGTATCACCTGAGAAACTATTTAGTAGGTCCATTCGATTACTTTTCTCAGTCAAGTCCAGTAAGAATTACTCAGTACAAACTTTCAGAGAGTAAGACAAGATTTACTGTCAAACTTAAATTTTCCCAAACATGTACGCAAACAGAAAATTTGCAACAATTTGCAAGTTTGTACACACAGCTGATTACAACACCAAATATACAAATAAATTTTAACTGGTCGCTATGAAAGAAGACAATTTTTGATGTTAAACCTTAAGCAGAACATTTTTAGAAGGGTTTTCTTATCTTTTCCATAATTTATTTTGAAAGTTTTACTGCTTTGCATTTCCATAAAATAATATAATTGGACAATAATTTTTTTTATTTACCATAAACAATCATATGTTTTCGAAACATGTTTTTTTCTGCTTGCAAATTCTTACTGGCAAAAATTTATCCAGTAAAAATTTGCAAGAAAAAGAAGACTTATAAACTCTCGACATAGAACTGTCACTTTATTCTCTCTTTTTTCTTTCTGTTTACTGAGTATTTATGTAAACGAACGCCATCCAGTAAAAATTTGTACAAATTATCCAGTAATCGAATGGACCTAGTATTAGCTGAACCTATATTTAAAAACTCAAAAATTGCTGAAAACTGAGCAAAATAAGAAAAAATCAAGCGCAAAATATGTTCAAATAATAAAATTTGACAATTCCGTTTTTTTATTTGCTTTTTTGTTTATTATTTTAATTTAAATAAAAAAAGAAAATTGTCAATTTTTTTTACAAAGTTCCATCTAGTGATAACGATGTCGTTATAACCCTGAGTGGCAGTGCTGCCAAACTTTGTTATTGAATTTCGCGAAAACGATTTAATATTTTTAAAAATTTCTTATTGCGTTTTGTTTAAAAAGCGCTATTGTTTAATTAGAAACTTTTCTAATTTCTCGGCAGTGACAAATAGAGAAGATACAAAAAATTGCTTTATCGACAAAACCTGCGTTTAGTGGTTTAGGCTTTAAGCATGGAATTAAGGGATCTTTTCATATAAAAAATTTCAAAAACTACTGAGATGTTGAATAAATGTTTTCTTCTACTGAAATGTTTTCTTCGCTTTCGATATCGAGTATTCTATACCGAGTTTAGATGTTCTTATGTTTTACCAGTAATAAGTGGAGTTCCACAGGGGTCGGTACTTGGACCTTTATTGTTTAATATATATCTCAATGATTTATTCAACTGTATTCATTTTTCATCATGTACATACATCATTTGCTTATGCAGATGGCTTGTTTTTTCTATTTAGTGGTGAGAGGCAATTCTCAGATGTTTCGTAACAACAGTTAAATTAGTTTTTACTTTTAGTCATTCTAGACGAAATCGTCAAATTCAGATTCCAAGACTAACATCACTCTTAGAGCGTTCATTTTATGTAAGGGTGGCTCATATTTTTAATTATTTGCCTACAGAGCTCAAGTGCTTAGAATTATCATACCACACCTTTAAACGCAAAATTTTGATCTATATTAAAAATAATGTGTTGTAATATATTTAACTTTTTAATACCAAATATGATTGCTTTCAATCTATATGATTTACACTGCCTTCATTTATCACTATAATTTTTCTACTTCTTTTTTCTATTACTTCTAGTTATATTATAATTATCTTTTTATATTATTACCATTGTTTTTTTATTTTTTATGTATTATAGTGGTTTTGTGTAGTAGTTATTTCTTAACCATATATGGCCCTTTGGGCTCGGTTATGTAATTGAAGAAAAAATAAAAATTTGGGATGAAGGCGTTCGATAGCGAGAGTATAATCAAACAAAACTGTCACTTTTTCATTCGATACATAATTAATGATCGAAATCATATATTTTTGCATTGTTTTGGAACAAAAAGCATATCGTCACCTAAAATGCAAAAGGGCGTAACACTTTCTATTTTTTACACTACAACCAAAAAAAAAACGTAGATTAAAGATATTCTATATTTTCTTCTCTTATTTAAAACACCACTATAGACTTATTTCGACATATAAGTTTAAAATTTTGTAGGGAAATGTAATTTAGTCTAGTGCATCAAAATCAATCAGAAAATCGGCTTAAATTTTTTTGTTGTTACGCCCTTTTGCATTTTAGGTGACGATATGAACATTGTTTTAAAGTACTAGCCCAAAGGCGTTCCCGTACTCAAAATTGCGTGTAAATTGTTGTTGTTTGGGCTGTTTTGGGTTCCCGCGGGTACCCGCGGTAACGTACGGGAACGCACATAATGATAAAGTTTATATGAATATATTTCAGGTAAAACTTGTAAAAAAAGAAAAAGTTGTGAAAATATAAAAATGTACTGTAACCTTAAGAGCATATCGAGACCCTATATTCAAAACTCTATATCTGCAATTTTGCCCAAATTAGTTTTTGATGGCAAAATCATTGTTGATGTTATATGCATCTATGATACCAATTTGGAAGCGAAATATCCATTCTTTGCCACTTTTTTGAACATATTTCATTTTCCCATATCTACAAACAAATTTATTTTCAAATTTAAGTTCAAAGTCTATATCTGCATATAAATCAGAGCTTCGAAAAACTTAATTCAATTTAAGCTTAATTCACTAAAAATTAAATTCAGATTTTAAAAAGATTCATGTACCATTCCCTTAAACCATTCGTAAAGAATTCATTCATAAGCTTCATTCCCAAAGCTTTAATATTGAATTGAATATTGAATGAATTCTTAACTTGAATCATTCAAATCCCATGTTCATTCACCATTTTACTAATTGAATGAAGAAATTTTATTACCATTCACTTAGTGCAGTGTAGTTTGAAACTAACATATAATCAAAACCAAAGCATACAAGCTGTAACAAAGCATACGATACTATTTATTTCTGTTAGATGAATTTTAAACGTTTTTCATTGTATTATGGTAATATGCTATTAGGGAATGAAATTTAACCCAAATTTCATTAATTTTTAAAAAGTGAATGAAAGAATTAAGCCTTTTAATTTTAAACCTTTGATATAAATTTAAATTATTGGAATTCTATAAGGTACACATAAAAGTTTTTTGAAAATATCTTTTTTCGGAAATTTTTGTTTTTGCAACTAACCACCAAACTTTATTTTAGGAGATGTCCATTATAGTCCCTAGATTATAAATTAAAAAAAACCGCACTTAAAAAATTGCAAAATAATATCGGAACGCTTAAAAAAGCTTTTATGGTAGAAAAAAAATAATTTAAAATCTCAATCGGCGATTAACATTCAGCAAACGAATATAAGGTTCAATTTTCCTTTTTGCAAAATATTTTCGCGATTTCTTTTTTGCAAACTAAGAACCAAACTTTGGTGTGGAAATTGGTATTATATTCCCAAGATTAAAGATTTAAAAAAATCTTACTTAAAAAATTGCAAACTAACCGCGGAAAAGGGCGAAAAAGGCTTTATGGTACAAAAAATGAAGTAAAAAAATTAATCAGCGATTTACATTCTGCAAACAAATATATTGATGCAAAAACTTTGCTTTTTGCAAATTTTATTTTTTGCGATTTTTTTTTTTACAACTAACCACCAAAATTTGTTTTGTGAAATGTGAATTATAGTCCATAGATTAAAAATTTAAAAAAACCACACTCGAAAATTTGGAAAATAATAGCGGAACGCGAAAAAAAGCCTTTATGGTACAAAAATTGTATTAAAAATCTTAGTCAGCGATTTACATTCTGTAAAGAAATATATTAATGCAAAAAAATTCCTTTTTGTAATTTTTTTCGTGATGTTTTTTTTCTAAATAACGGCGGAATGCGAAAAAGCGTAGAAAATGACTTAGAAGAGCTAATCAACTATTGGCATTCTGCAAACGAATATATGGTGTAAAATTATCCTTTTCGCAAAATTTTTTTCTCTCTTTCATAGGAGAGAAGCTGTTTATGCTACTTTAAGTCTGCTTTGCACGTCATAAAAATGAGTGCTTGGATGTTCTTTTTTATATAGGAAAGCAATTCATTTTTGTTACTATCTAAGGAGAGATGAAAAGTAACTTCTTGGGAATACATTCAAATATATATTTAAGAAGTGATATTTATGACTTTTGAATGCATTCCCAAGAAGTTACTTTTTATCTCTCTTTAGATAGTAAAAAAATGAATTGCTTTCCTATATAAAAAAGAACATCCAAGCACTCATTTTTATGACGTGCAATGCAGACTGAAAGTAGCATAAACACCTTCTCTCCTATGACAAGAATGCCTTTTCACTATATATAAAGTACGCAGCAAAAAAATACCTGACCAAGATCCGTAAAAGCACCTATACTGTACGGCACGAATGCGTTCAAATTGAGGTGAAAAACGCATTTTTTTAACATTGGCTTGTCATAGGAGAGAAGGTGTTTATGCAACTTTAAGCCTGCTTTGCACGTCATAAAAATGAGTGCTTGGATCTTCTTTAAGCAATTCATTTCTTTTGCTGTTTAAGGAGAGATGAAAAGTAACTTCTTGTGAATGCATTCACATATATATTTAAGAAGTGATATTAGGTCCATTCGATTACTGGATAATTTGTACAAATTTTTACTGGATGTCGTTCGTTAAAACAAATACTCAGTAAACAGAGAGAAGAAAGTGACAGTTCTATGATGAGAATTTCTAAGTCTTCTTCTTTTTCTTGCAAATTTTTACTGCATAAATTTTTCTCAGTAAGAATTTGTAAGCAGAAAAAAAATATGTTTCAAAAACATATGTTCATATATTAAAAAAAAAAATATTTTACAATTATGTTATTTTATGGAAATTCAAAGCAATGAAACTTTCAAAACAAATTATTGGAAAGATAAGAAAACCTTGTAAATAGTTTTTACTTAAGATTTAACATCGAAAAATATCGTCTTCCATAGCGACCAGATAAAATTTATTTGTATATTTGGTGTTGTAATCAGCTGTGTCTACAAACTTGCAAATTTTCTGTTGGCGTACATGTTTGGGAAAATTTTACTTTGAGAGTAAATCTTGTCTTAATCTCTATAAGTTTGTACTGAGTAATTCTTACTGGACTTGACTGAGAAAAGTAATCGAATGGACCTATTTATGACTAAAGTATGTCATAAATATCACTACTTAAATATATAGAGTGCGTTCCTTTACTTTTTGGGTAAAGTTCGGCAAAATGAGAGTAAGCAAAAATACTCTCACAAAATGACAAAATTACCCAAAAGTAAAGGAACGCACAAAACCACTTTTCGAGCCTAAAAATGCATTTCAAAGAAAAATATGAAAGTGCGTGTAATTTAAGTTCGAAAAATTTAACAAAAACAAATATTTAATTGCATTTAAAAGTTCTTATTGGTTATATATATATAATATAATATAATTAAGACATTTCTTTTGCGTATTGGTTTGTTTAATTTAATTTTTCAATTTGTTTTCACAATTGTTTTGGTTATCATTGAATCAGCAGTTAGTTTTCCAATTTACGCGAAGAAAAAGTTTGGGTAACTTTGGTAAAAAAAGAAACACAAATTCACTCTCTTGAACGCTCTCATTTACCCAATTTTAGAGCTTTTTGGGTAAGATTGGGATCCCGCGGGTTCCCGCGGTAATGTAAAGGAACTGACCTATAGATAGTAAAAAAAATGAATTGCTTTCCGATATTTTCTTAAATCAGAACTAATGTGCTAAAGCTGCGATTACACTTGCATTTTTAGAGAATGTATTTATTAGAGCTAACTATGTGTGCTTTATTCAAAATTGAACATTTATTTGCTTCATTGTTTTTTTTTGGAGTGGTAAATAGCGAAATCTCGGGATTTCGTGGCAATGTAAACGCAACTTTAAGCTGCGTTTAAATATTTCGATGGATGTAGGTTTTAGTTTGTTGACATAATATTTTAAATAAATTGTTTTTTTTTTTATTTGCACTAACCAGTAGAAATGAAATTTCTTCAAAAACCAATTCCAGGTTCCAAAAAAAAAAAAATACAAATATCGTTACTTACGTACAACTAATCGAATACGTTGATATATAATAAGCTACATTGTATCAATGGTTGTTCGTGCATTAATAATTACCAATGATTTTTTATCCGCGAATAGATAATTTGTTTTCGTTATCGCACTGATTTTACACGCAGTCTTTTCTCTTTTTACAAACAACTGTCACAAAATCCAGGGGGAAATGTATAATGTTAATAAAACGGTCAATAGAAAATAATTATATAAGAAATGAATTTATACAATTCCATGGGACATCTAGCAAATCTATTTTTAAATACTAAAACCTAATTATGGTATAGAGGATATTAAAAGAGAAATTTAAGAAGGTTGTGCTCCGGGAAGGCCTCCTAGCGCCGGCGGAATGTTAGGAGTTGGCTGAGGAGGGCCAGCAGCATTAGTGGGAATTAAACCTTGGGGATTAGCAGATGCTAATATTTGCCCCGATACTGGAGCTGCACTTGTAGTTTCTGGAGCAGTAGTGGAACCCGAAGGTGGACCAGTTGCTGGAGCTGTGTCTGCAAGTGGCAAGTGTTGGAATACATCGGTTTATAGAAATTAATTAGACTTACCCATTGGTGTTGTGGTTTGTCCAGAAAGAGGCGCACCTATAATAGGTCCACTTGAAGATGGAAGTGAATTTGCTCCAGGAGCACCAACATGGGGTAATGGTGCTGCAGCTGGAGCACCAGGCATAGTTGAACTAGGCCCTATTTGAGAAACAGCTGATGGTCCACCGCCTAAGGAATGATTTGGGGGTAGAGCTGATCCAGCTGCAGAAGCACTACTAGCTGGTATTCCGGTACCCGTTGCAGTTGTTGCAGCTCCACCTTGCCATTGTTGTTCCTGCTGCAGGCGATGATGAGCCTGTTGTCTGGCTCTAAATTCGGCTGCCTTTAATTGTTCCAAATGGAATTGTTGACGTTCGGTAATTAGTTGTTGTCTTTGATATTCCAAACCCTCTCGCTCTCGCTCCATTGTGGTTTCCAACTCCTCGAAGTGACGCAATTTGATTTCGAGTTTTTTCATTTGGGTTTCAACCAAAAGAGCAACCAAAGCTTTGATTTTTCGTTCTTCCAAAGCTGCCAAGTGTTTAGCTTTAACAGCAGCTGAAGCTAAAGCAGCTGCGGCAGCTGTTTGTACATTTGCTTCATTGAATACTTGCTTAGCAATATCAATTTCTTTAGAAACACCATCACCTGAAGTGCCATCACCACTCGATTCTTCAATTTTGATATCCTTAACATCTATACCAGTGGTATCTGAAAATCGGGAAAATGTGAAAAGGGAAAATCAGAAAATAGAAATCATGACAAAATTATGTTTACTATTACTTTCTTCTTCTTTTTTACTATCTGTTTCATTTTTAGACTTTTCTTTGTCATCGTTTTTATCTCTATTTTCTTCGGTGAGTTTGGAAGGGGATTTGGTAAGATCTTTATCTGCATGCAGGAAGTAAATAAAGCAGTAAATTTTTAGTCCAAAAAATAATAAAAAAAAATAAATTTCAAATAAGCACATTTTTGAGGGAATAGAGTAGTACATACAACTTTTTAAAAAGGGATTTAGGAGGAACAACAAACAATATTCTTTAGACATCTTAAAATATGTAGAAACATTTTATTAAAAAAAAAAACATACCACCTCTCCTAGACAGATCTTTCATTTCTTCATCTGAAGCACTCGCAGTTGGGACACCAATTGGAACAGTATGGGCATCTTCATCCTCTTTATCAGCTCCGGTACCTGCTATACCACTGCTGGCTAATCCATAAGTTGGATTGAATTTTCCAGCTGCTGAGGCTTTTTCAACATTTTTCATATGGTTGTCCATAATAGTGGCAGGTACTTCATCTTTAATGGCAGCAAATTCTTCCATGGCTGCTTTAGCCGCTGCTGCAGCTACACGGGGATCTACCACTGAAGCCAAAAATGCTACTGTAGACATAATAGGATTGCCGGACTTGCTAAAGGGAATGGGTTGACAACCAAGAGGTCCCAAAAAACCGCCATCATCTTCCAAATAAGGATCTTCAATCGGTAGACGAAGAAAATGTAGAATACATTCATCTTGGGTGCGAGTGCCCACATGTTCACAGACTTTATTCCAGTCATCTTTGTGTAATTCCAAACCTTCCAACAACAAAAGTGTTTCTTGGTCGGTCCATTCTCTTGACAAACTAGCAGCAGTGCGATTTTTCATAGCCGATGGTTTCTTAGCATACTGATCCAGTTTTAAACCAAACTGACCTGAGGCTGATGTGGCAGCTCCATTTTCTAGCGGTTCAGTTTTAATTCCTACTGGAGCTTTGTCTAGGGAATCCTCTTTGCCTTCCTTGCTTGGACCACCAGAAGGTTTTTTATCCAGATCGAGTAAAGTTTTAGCAGCCGATGGTTGTTGAGTCTTTTGGGGATTAAGAGATTGTATTCCCGAAGGTGTATCGGATAAAATATGAAAATGAGAAGTAGGGGGTGGTCCCATTGGTGTGGGACGTAATTCAGCATCGATTTGATAATTAATCAACCCCCACTGCTCAAGAAATGCGTGTACACGCATAATAGCACAGACATCACCTGCTAAATTACGACGACAAGCTGTACTCGTTAAATATTCCGTTGGGTTGAGACGATATGTATCAATCATAAAGTTTCGATATGCCATATAAATCTCAGGAGTCTTAGATTTGTTTTTAGAATTAAAAAATTCCGGCATAGCTCTTTTTTCAATGACATGTATAGAGTTATAGTCGAACCAAGCCGAATAGGAGGGCACAATAATGTGATGAGTCTGCTCGGTAACATTATCCTCCATATCTTCTTTGGCAGAGGAAGAAAACTCTTGAGTATTACTATTTTCACTAGTCTTACCAGTTTGAGAATTTTCACCATCACAGGCAGATAAAGCCTGTGTGCCACTACCACCAGTCATCTCATCATCCAAATCTGTTAAAGTGCCACCTGTTTTTTTTTTTATGTTAAAGATATCTTTTCTAAATTTTAGCATATTATTTCATACCTTTAATTGGCATCATATCATTGTCAGCTCTAGACTTACTGCCCGGAGCTGGACTGGCAGTTGATTGCAAGGATGAACTCTTAATAACTTCTTGAAGATTAGTTTCAGCTGGAGGATCATCCATGTCTCGTGTTAAATCCTCATCATCGTCTTCATTCCTGGACTTCTTGTGTAAAACAGCAGGAGAACGCTTGCGTTTACCAGGTTTAGATGAACTAGGCGATGGAGAGCGTCTACGCTTTTGTTTAATTGCTACTGGAGTACCACTAATCACTTTTTTCTTCTCATCTACACCACCGGACATTATGTCATCAATAGACAAACGTTGTTTATGCATTTTCTTCTTGCCAATTTCATCTACTTCATAATCTTCTTCGGCCATCCACTCGTTGTACTGTTCCAAGTCTAAAATCCACGAGGCAGACACTCGCCAACGTTCGGCCGGAGATTCTGGATTTTCTGGTACATTTTCCGGTAATTCCAAGCTATTAGGAGTCCATGTGTCATACGATTCTGGAAAATAATACCAATGCATCATTACGCTATTGCCACGTTTAAATATGGGTCGAGCATATTCATCGGGATGAGGATCAACTACTGGATGTATAATATGAGTAGCATCTTCCTCATCTGAAACAATTTCTACCCGACGTGTGGCCAAAATTTCACGTAAACGTGTAGCCAATTGCTTGTCAACTTCGGGACGTATGAAAATATATGGAATACGATAAAGGTCAGCTTCCACAAGAGCTTGTTCAATATCAATCAGTAATTGTATATTTGGATCTTTACGTGTTGGGTTTTTTCCCACCGAAAAATCAAATTTCTTTCCTCTTTGTTCAGTACGAAAACGAAACATCGTGGAAAATATGATGCATAAACCACCACCCGATTTGAAATCTAAAAAGCAACGCATCTGAAATTAAACCAATTATTTAAGATAGCTTTTATCAAACAAATTAACTTTAATATGAAATTATAAATCTGTTAACCGGTTAACTCTCAACAATTTGTCTAAATTCACATGGCTTCTAAATTCTAAATTTTAGTTTTTCCTAACAATTTGATTGTTTTTGCTTCACATGTCTTTCTTATTTTTTTTGGTGAGTGTATGCTTAGTTGCCACTAATAGGGTCCAATACTTACTCCAATTATTACATATTGTAACTAATACTTTTATTAATATTATGGCTGGGGAGCCAATGTGTTAGGTCATTGAATGTTGAATTTTTGAATCTTTATTATTAATGTTGTATAAACTAATTTGAATTTACATATAATGTTTTTGTATATTTAGAGTTGTAAGATTCCTACTCAGGAGTATTGCTATGTAATACATTTATTTGGCTTAAATGGCTTTTTGTATTATAGATGAATTATAAATAAATAAATAAAAATAAACGTTAAAAGTGAACATTTTTTGTCGTGTATACTTTAATGTCGGACCATTCAAAAGTTGCAGATTTGTGAATATTTAGCCTTTTCAACAATTAATTGAGCAGTAAACTAGTTAAACAAATTAAGCTAAATCTTTTAAAGCGTGTGGATTGCTAAACTTAATTCAAACATCTTTCTGTATTCACCAAAACACACTTACCGGAATACGCGTCGCAGGCGGCTCCGCTGAGTTTTTACCAAGTTTCGCTTCCACATATTGAAGAAATTGTATTAGCAACTGAGCCAAGGATTCCTTAGTTATAGGTTCACTACTACTGGCCAAATACTATATAGGAAATTGGATAAAATTAATATTAAATACTTTAAAACGCCATTTTTTAATTATATATACATATGCTATTTTTCGTCTGGCTTTATTCGTTTTTGTTGTACTCACTTTCTTACAATTTTTCTGCAGCCATTGTCGTATTGATTCAAAGCCCTGTAAAGAATCTAGCGAATTATAAAATTCTATATTTGGACTGCCGTCCTTTTTAGGAGCCAAAGTACACATATCTTTCACAAAGTTTTGCTATTTTTTAAAACAAATTCTTACACAAAAAATATTTTATTTTTCTCTACCACCACACAACAAAACGACGCATTAATTAGAGTTGTAAAAGTACTGAGTATTCCGGTAAAAGTCTCAATACTTTCAAATATGTAACCACAGATATACTGGATAGCATATATCGTCACCTTAAATGCAAACGGACGTAACTACACTTTTATTTTTTTACAGGAGAAGCAAAAAAAGTTATAAAATCAATAATAATAAAGTATTCTTTGCAGTTTTTTCAAATTTTACTTATGGTATAGAGATTTATTTATTTTTTAACAACTTTTGTTTTATTTTCATATATTTAAGTTTTTAAGTTTTTATGTCCTTTTGACTTGCTTTTTTCTGAAACAAGAAGACGTAACTACACTAAAGTCATTTTTAGATGTACAACCAATAACGCCACAAAAATTAAAACATGCATGTTTTGTTAGTAAATTTTTCAAGCTTTTTTAATAAAAATACTTGTTTATATTTTAATTAATTTTTTTTTAATCTAAATGTTTATATTTTATTAAAAAAAAGAAAAAGGATTTGTTATTCATTTTTAAACTAAAAAAAATACATATATTTATAATACAGATATTTAAGGAATTTTAAATGAAAAAAAAATGCCACAATACGGGTAATTTTTGCCTTCGTGGATAGAGCGCGGGTAATTTTTTTCATGCGTAGTTTTTGGGTAATCGGATATGGAAGAGTTGTAATAACCAAAAAAGTTCTCTTCAATAAGTTTTTATATGATGTGGCTCTTGGCCTCCAAAGAGAAATCATTATATGTATAAGCAGTTCAACATACCGATATAGTCGTAATATTTGTTAATGAAGTCAAATTTTTTTAATACATCATAATCTCCCAGAAAAGGGGCTTTGGTGTTTCTCATAAACTAATGAAGATAGGTAATTGAAATTTGCTTCGTTTTATGACGAAAAGAAAATCAACCAAAGGATTTTTGGCTATTCGAATATTTAAGAGGTAAAACGGGGATGAGAAGTTCCAAAAAATCGATTTTCGAACGTCATTTTTGGTGGATAGGAGGGGGAGGGGGCAAACATGTTACATATTTTTTCTAATTTGAGGACCCTTAACAAGAATCTGAAGTCAAAATAACGGTAATATCCGCAAACAAAAAATCGGTAGTGAAAACGTTAAAATTAAAAAAAAAAAAATAAGAAAAACTCTATAAGAGGCCCTGCAGAAGAAACTGCCAAAACTAGCAGAATTGGTTTGCTAAATATTAGTAAGTTAAAAAAGCAAGAACAAATTCTAGTTAAGTTTTAGTTAACTGAAAATAACAATTCACTCTGCTAAAATCAGCAACAACTTTTGCTTAGTTTTAGTCGACTGAAAACATCATAAATTTTTTATTTTTCATAGGATATGTAGATTTTTTTTTGATATGAATAACGATTTAACTCACTGAAATTAGGACTCTACTATTGTTAAGCAATTATTATTATTTTTTTTTTTTTGTTATTTTAACTGGAAAATTGTTACTTTAATTCAATTAAATTTAACTTAAATATAACTAAAATTTGGAGATATAACAGCATTTTGTTGCTGTTTTTTGTCTACTAATATTCAGAAAAAGGTTTAGTAAATTGTCATTTGTATTGTATTAAAATATAACTAAAATTTTGTAGTTTTTGAATTCCCATTGTGGCAACGCTGACACAAGCTTATACACTACATGTGTTTGTATGTTTTTCATACAAGAGTGTAGTTACGTCTTTTTGCATTAAAAAATACATGCACTTGTAGTTACGTCCGTTTGAATTTCTTTAATAAAGTCGCCATTTTTGATCGTAGAAGCCTAAAATTTTGTGTGAACATGTAGTTTGATAAAACGAACCATAATCAATAAGAAACTCGATTTCGAATTTTTGTGTAGTTAGGTCCGTTTGCATTTAAGGTGACGATATGTAATATTATACAATTATTCTTGGTAAAAACGATTTCCTACAGAAAAAAATTGTTTTCATTAGTTTACCCAACAAACAAATCGTTCCGTTGACATACCGTTTTCGGTCCGTCATAAACGCAATCCAACTCCGTTTACGTACCGTTTCCCGTATCCGTATACGGACCAGAAAACGGATTTTAAGGAACATCGAAACTGTACCGGTGTTCTGTAACTATGTGAGAAGTTTCTCACATAAAAATTAAAACTCTGCTATATTTAAAACACAGTGAGTATCATAATGTCAAATTTAGCCAGAGGTATGTAAAAAAAATTTACTTATATTCAGTTTGAAATTTTGTGACTCACCCTGTTTTAAATATCGTAGACACATCGTAGAGTTGCAATTTTTATGTGAGTAACTTCTCACATAGTTACAGAACACCAGTACTGATTCGCATCCGTTGAAAGTCCGTCATTGACGGACCGTTTACGGACCGTTGCGTCGTGTAAAAAACGGACAAGTCCGTTAAATGTCCGTCAATGACGGACCATTTACGGACCGTTATGTCGTGTATAAACGGAGTGATTCCGGACCAAAAACGGACTTGTACATCTATCTAAATTGACTAATTTTGAGTAAATTTTTTTTTTTGATTTTTAATAGATTTATTAATAACGATATTATTTACATTTACACTATTTACACTATACCTCTTTATCTAGCGCATCAATTCACGATAGTCACCCATAATAAAATCGATCATCTACATGCAAAAGAAAAAATAAATTAGTTATGGTTTAATTGATTGTATTTACGATGGTGTTTTACTCTAAACAACAACAATTTACACACAATTTTGGAAAAATTGGGTAGCCGCATTAACGTAAGTGGAACAGAGATGGACCTATTCCATCTACCGCTACCAATTTTTCGCTACAAAAAGTTTTTAAAATAATTTAATTGTTTTTATTTTGAACACAAATTAAAATCAATTAAGTCCGTATTTTATGGTACGGAAACGGAGTTAAAACGTATTGTGTTGTGTTCGAAAATCCGATTACACGGTCCGTTAATGTTCCGTGTACGTACACCCTAAAAATTTCTTAGTTGATTATAACGAAAATTCCAACTATCCCATAGGTGAAATACCCCTAACTAATATATAGTTGAATTGATTTAGTTGATCGTAACTAAGGTTTTAAAATAACACGAATTCAACTATTGATGTGGCTAATGCCAACGATTTGTTAGTAGAAAATTTAAAAATAGCATATTTCAACTAATTTTAATTTATAACTTGGAATCACCAATATTTTTATTACATCTTTAAGAAAAGGAAAACTTTCTCTTGATATTGTATATTACATTAGGCTAGATAATTTATTTACATTTACAATCATAGACATTTTAAGTGAAAATTTCCGTTAATGGCAAACTCGGCTCCAATAAATTACGTCAAACTGCAGGTTAATCCTTTAAGATTGAAACATTTTGCGTTTCTGACCATCGCGACGCACTTTCCTTATATTAGTAATAGTTTAACGAGTCTCGAACACCATTTAATATGCAATTTTACATTTCAAGATTTCTGAAAAATTGAGATACATCTAAATAAAATCTCGTCGTAAAAAACAACAGACATTAAATATTTTCGACTTACCAGTTTGCAACATTTATTTTTAATACGCTATCTTCTCTTTTCCCAAATTTATTTGCTATTTTCAATAAAAATGTTGAGCACATACTCGAAAGGCGAAGGAAAAAATATATTTCCTTCGACTTTTTTAAATTTATGAACCTTAAAAAGTTATTTGTCAATTTGAAAATGAAGTACAAAAACTCAAAACAATAATAGGGTTCGTTTACTAAACCTATAGTTGTTTATGATTAATGTGGTTGATTTAAATTTATTTGTATTCAACTAAGGATTTCCTTAACTATCTAACTAAGGAATTTTATCGGTGTACAAGCTGTGACGGATAAGTGTATTACGGACCGTTAATGTGCCGTAAAAGCAGGATTCACGATTCCGTACGTGCCGGAGAATCCGTAAAAATGTTTCTTGGGTAGTTTAAATCAAACCCTTCAATTTTTATATAAATTACTTGAAAATATAATTTTTTATTGGTACATTATAAATTCTTTTGCACATTATGTTAAATCACTTTCTTTTCTTATCTATTAAAAAAATTGCTAATATTTAGTTATATTATCGGAAAATGATAAAAAATTTCATGTACGAGACCCAAAATAAATTTGAGAATTTTTACAATTCATTTATTTGCTACCAGATGATTGTACAATGTGTATAATTCCTAAAAATAGCATTAAAATTGCCAAAGTTGAAAATTGTTAAAAAAATAAAGAAGATAAAACAATATGGCGAAAAGTAGATGCCAAAAGTTAAAAAAGTTAGAAACATATAAAATAATATAAAATTTTATTTTAAATGTCATATGGAATTGTCGGTGGGTAAGGCTAATGGACAATCTCAAACGGATATGGCTATATCTTCACATCAGACACAACTATCGGTGCGTTTACAAAGT
The DNA here is from genome assembly GCA_949987735.1 of Leucophora obtusa. Lineage (NCBI taxonomy): Eukaryota > Metazoa > Arthropoda > Insecta > Diptera > Anthomyiidae > Leucophora > Leucophora obtusa. The sequence goes on from OX465295.1 coordinate 362,752,244, forward strand.
TATCGTCCACATTTTCATCAATGGGTTCACCTAAAACTTTTCTGTTAGTAAAACTATTATATAATCAAAATAAAATAGTTAATAACTTTTATTGTTATTTGCATTGCAGTTTAACTTTTTAACAATTTGATGCCATTTGGAACTGGTTGGCCGATAATCCAGAATGTGCTGATTGTCAGTTTTCATGGTTGTAGTCACAAGCTAGGGGTGATCAACATGTTTTAGACTTGAAGGCTGTTATTTATATGGCCCAACGATTGAGCCTGGAAAAGGAATTAATATTACAATAGGACAAGCTGACAATGCTACACGCAGAAAAAAAAACAGGTGTATCTTTTAAAAAGCCTGCTATGTAAAATTTGCATAGTATTGATCTAATACAAAAATACAAGCCCCAAATTCCTGGTAATTAATTGATATGCATTTTTGCTAAATTACGAATGCTTTTTTTTGTTAAGTTGGCTAAGTACGTGCTTTGTTAAATTTACATTGGTGAAATTTATTTAAAAACGTACTATGTAAAATTTGCATTGATCAAATTTTGAAAATAAAATAAGCAATAAGTATATTTTTCTAATAAGACAGGTAAATGTCAAAAAGCGCTTAGAATTTCCTTTGACATATGCAAATCAATATGGTGGATGTACATCTCTAATATAAAAGAATAATGATGCTGGATTTTCTCAAGTTTTTATCTTATAATATTATTAATGTAAATAAAAATAAAAAATATTAATGCAAATAAAAACAAAAATAATATATTTTTATTGTAATTTTCATGTCGAAATTGCTTACTTGTTGAAAAAATACAAGCCTAAAAGTATTGAGTAATTACTTTTCAGCATTGGGTACCCTAAAAAAAAAGTCGGAAATGAGTACTCGGTACTCAACACTTTTACAGATATATTAATCTTTTATTTACTCAATTTTTTTTTTTGCAAAATGTGTCTTATAATTCGCATTTGTTTTTTAGACAAATAGTTTATATATATACATCATTATTATACCTACAGTTATTGAACGGAAATGACGAAGAGAGCAATGAAGGGTTGGTAAACAGAAAACACAATTACAGTTCGGCAGCAGAGGAATTGACGACAAAGAAAAATATAAAATATTAATAAAATTTAATTAATTAAAATTAAACCAAAATAAAAATACAGAATTTGCAATTTTTCTTTTATTTATTTAAAAAATAAACCATGTTTTTTTTACTAAAAGAAAAAAGTTTATTTTCCTTCGCGTGTTGTTATATTAACAAAGGCTTCGATTTAATTACATATATATCTCTTTGAAAATTTACCTAAGCGTCTTGACAAATTTGTCGTTAATTTTATGTAGTTGTATATCTACCACGGAACTTTGTAAACTTTTACTCTAATTTTTGTAAATGTTACACCTTTTTTTTCTGCGTGTATGATTGGAATGGTAACAAATTAAAAAATTATTTTTTATGTTGTAACTAAATAGTTTTCCAAATTTAATATATTAAAGCACAAATTAAGATTATAATGCTTTAATTTGCATCCAACTATTAATACCAATAATAATTATAAAATAAATAAATAAATTAATCAAATTGTTTTAATAATTAGAAGGAAAGAGCTAAATACTTTAATGTAAATTAATACATAAAATATAGCCTAAGTTTAATAAATTAGTGCTAACAATTCCAAAAACAGAATAAGAAATATTTACCAAGTTTTTTTTGAATAGTTATTGTTAGTTTTTGTTTTCTCAGTTTTTACCAAGCATATTATATAAGTTATACCAAAAACATGGGTAGAGCTATAATACATACTAAAACCAGGTAACTTATTTTTTTTTTTTAATATATATTTATTTAGCATAAGTGCTATTAATTATACAATTTAATAAATTTTAAACTATAAATTTATGGATTTTTTTTTTTGCATTAAAAAAATTGTTTTACATATAGTAGTACAATTCTACGTTTGAACACAAAAAAATTAGTTTCGTTTTTTAATTCTAATGGAATTGCATTAAATAATTCAAGACCTTTATAAAATAAAAGGTTCTGATAAAAATTTGTTGTACATACTAAAATTTAATCTAAAATGAGAAATGTTGCGTAAATTATACGGTTGTACGTCCGCTACATAAACCAACTGCTTCTGCATTTAATTCGGCAGCATTCCATTTTTCATTTTAAATACGAATATTAAAACGTTCATCACCAGCCTTTGATTAACGTTCATCACCAGCCTTTGATTATACCCTTATTTTATGTGATTTCCCCCTTTTTATTTTTTGCGTGTACACATTACAAAATATTTTTTACTTTTCATGTTTTCGCAATAAGAATCAGATGAGTTGTGGTTTTATCCAATATGACATACACGCTGGCAATGTTTGTGCAATATAAATGTAGGAGAAGAATAGTGTAGTGTATGGGTACCACAATAAATAATGTTGCCAATTTAAAAAATTAGTGGTGTTTTTAAAAGTACAGACAAGTTTTTACATAAAAACAAATATAGATACTATCTATAATTTACATATATTTATAAATAAATAATGGTAAAAACAATAACACAAAATTATTTATAAAAATAACAACACGCTTCACTTTAGTCTATTTACATGGGCCTATCTAAATCAGTCTTCATTTTAAGCAGTCTGGTATCACTGGCAATTGCCTTAAATTGACGTACATTCAAGACATGGCTGTCAGTATAAATTTGAGAACAAACGCGATGGCTGCTTTCCTGGGAAAATTTGAAAATTCTGAAATAATCGAGAAAATCCGAAGCAAGTCAAATCGGCGAGTTAAACCTTTTGTGAAATTGAAATAAGCCCAATAAGTTATATACATCTGTTAACACGCATAGTATGACACCAATAGGCTATGGCTTTTTTATGATCTAATTTGCACATAACGCAAAAAGTGAATGTGGAAAAATCAATTTGTTGGCAAAAAAAGAAAAGCCGTGAGAAAAAGTATAACTAAAAGCGAGTTTTCATAAAAGTAATAATATATATCAAAAAGCCAGTAATTTCTTATCAAAATCATAAAAAATTTAGCGCAAGCAGTGCAAGTGTAAAAAAAAGAAAAAAAATGTATTGAACATTTGCATTCTTTGTATTTTTTGAGCACACCAACACATACATTAATACCTATATTCATAACTGCGCAGTTGCAGAGCATCTCCAATTGGCAGAGCTTTTGGCGTATAACAAAGAATAAATAAAATCAACCAAAGGTAATATTAAAGATGCTATTCAAATAAGTAAAAATACAATCTTGTGTTGTTATTTACATTAAAACAACTGATAGAATACTATTAATAACTATTTGATAGAATAACTGTTTAACAATATACTCAGGGACAGAGACACAAGTCGAGTGGCGCAGAATCGTTGCGCCGCCGAATTTTTTTGGAAGTCGAGTTAACGCCGATGTGATTTGCTAATTCCGCCCAGTTGGCCAAACATCAGAGCTTTGAAGAATTCAATTTTTCAATTCTGAATTAAAAATTCGATGAATTAATTCACTAAGCACCATATATTGAATGGAATTAATTCATATTTGCTTTCGTTAGAATTATTTTGTTACGAATTAATTCAATTGCAATAGTTCTTTTTATTAAATCAAATGAATTAATTCACTGGTGAACACGTTCAATTTTATAAAGCGAACGGAAAAAAAGTGAATTAATTCCTTACTGAATTAATTCACTACTGAATTCGTTCAATTTCATTTTCGTTCAGTGAATTCAAAAAAAAAAAAAAAATTACGTTCAGTGAATAAAAAAAAATAAAATTTTATTTTTTTTCAATTCAGTGAACTTATTTTATTTTTTTTCAATTCAGTGAACTTATTATTTTTTTTTTTAATTCACTGAACGTAATTTTATTTTTTTTAATTCACTGAACGAAAATGAAATTGAACGAATTCAATAGTGAATTAATTCAGTAAGGAATTAATTCATTCAAAAGGAATTAATTCTTCAAAGCTCTGCCAAACATCAACGATGAAATTTTCTTCAACGATTTCTTTAGGACATTTTGGAATTTTTCGCTAACGACATTTGTCGCTGAAATTGTCTCGTACACTCAGGGAATTATGTAGGTAAAATCAACTGCAAATGACAGTTAAAATAACTGCATTTGCACTTAAAAAGGTGTAGACTACATTTGCAGTTAAATTAACTGCAATATGAAGTTATTTTTCACTGTTAAAAATCAACTGGCAAATGTAGTAGAAACAACATACATGCAAATTATTGTAAAACTGTACAAACAACTGCAAATGTAGTTAAAAAACATAAATAAAAATTATTTTAAAAATTATTAATTTAATAAAAAACAAATTTATGTAAGCACTCCTAACTTAATTTTATTCTATTTAAAATTGAGAAATCAAAATTTACACTAATGTCACTTTTATTTTTCACTAGTAAGATATTGTTGTAGATGTCCGTCTGTGAGGGATGAAATATGGCGATGTTTGGCTTCCTTTTTTTTCCAGGTAGAAAGAGATGAGAATATCAAAGAACTGAAAGAAAATAAATAAAATAATTTTTAATAATCCCGTAAATAAATTTATATTATAAAACTTACCTTATTTTAATAACTTAATAAAAAATATATAAACTTTTCCGTATTACGCGTCCTCACTCTTTGGCGTTGTTTTATGACTAAGACAAGAGAAAACATGTTCTACTCATATTCTTTCACTAGAAATTTCTAAACACGCGCGTCATACACATGCTCCTGATTGCTTCGTGTGTGTGCACATACACTTGAAAATATAAGTATTTGTAAAAAAAATTCAAAATAACTGCATAAAATAAATGTTACTACAATGTGGCAGTTTTTGTAGTTAGTTTGAAAAAATAACTGTCAAAAACATTGAAAAATTTTGCTCTAAGTAAATTAATTAAAATTGTAGTTAAAATAACTACAACCGCATTACTACACAAATAACTGTCATGTAGTAACTGCAGAACTTTTCTGAGTGTACAGTTGTAGTATGGTTATTTTGTAGTGTTTTGTGATTATTTCATGTTTTCAAATCTTAAATATTTTAATGAAATGTATTCTCCACACAATTTTTATCTAATAAATATCAATAGAAAACAAATTGAGAGAGAAAAATTCTTTCTTGAAAAGAAACTCTTGAAACAAAGATCTTGAGTTAAAAACGTATTAAATTACAATGATTACTTAGTAGAATAATATTGAACTGAATTTGTATCATAATTGATTATATAATTTATATTGTAGAATTTTGGTATGCTTATTTTAATTTGTAGTGTTCTGTGATTAATTCATATTTTAAAATTTTAAATATTTTAATATAATATGTTTTCTACAAAATTTTTGCTATTTTTAAGCTAAATTTAGTTGAATCAAAGAGTATACATAATAAAGAGATTGGGGGACTCTATCACTGCGAAAGCATTTGTTCTATTATGTGCCTTGGAACAGGAACATACTCAAACCAATATCACCCAGCAAACATGGCAATACGAAGAAGATTCTCCGAACTTATCGCCAGGAAGAAAACATTTATTGCCGGCAATATCAATTTCGTATTCCGGAAGTTTCCTCCGTCGGAAACAACTGTGACACTAAAACAATACTTCCAGGCAATATGAAAGCAATAACTCATATGGAAGATAAAAGGGATATCGCTAAATAAACTCTCAGTACTATAAAAAAACGATTTAATTTTTTCATTATTAAATTTCAGCCTCAAAAACAATATCTGATAGAAGATATTGCTTTAATATCTTCTTGGAAGGTATCTTTTAAATGTTTGCAGGGTCATTATGTGCGCTCTTTGTATGACTCAAAACATCGATTGTAACCAGGGATGGAAAATAATAATTTAGTTATAAAAATCAAGAATGGAACTATACTATGGAATTATACTATTCCAACAGTATTATAGCCCTAGATTATGCATTTTAAAAAACCATACGTAAAAAATTGCAAAATAATATCGAAATGCGAAAAAAGGCTTTGGGGTTCAAAAAATTAATTAAAAGATTTACATTCTGCAAACGATGCCAAAATTTTCTTTTTTTGCAACTATACTATAGAATATAAATTTAAAAAACTGCACTTAAAAAATTGCAAAATAATAGAGGAACGCGAAAAAAGACTTTGTGGTGGAAAAAAGTAATTAAGAAACTCAATCAGCGATTAGCAATCTGCAAATGAATACAATGACGCAAAAATTTTCCTTTTTGCAAATATTTTTTTCGCGATTTATTTTTATTTTTTTTTTTGCAAACTAAGCACCAAACTTTTGTGTATAAAATTGGTACTATAGACCCTAGATTATAAATTAAAAAAAACCACACTTAAAAAATTTCAAAATAAAGCGAAAAAAGGCATTATGGTACAAAAAATTAATTAAAAAACTTAATCAGCGATTTACATTCTGCAAACAAATATATTGATGAAAAAATTTATCCTTTTTGCAAATTTTATTTTTCGCGATTTTTTTTTGCAACTAGCCACCAAACTTTGTTGTATGAAATGTGTATTATAGTCTCTAGATTATAAATTAATTAGAAACGTACTTAAAAAAATGCAAAATAAAAGCGGAACGCTAAAAAAGACTGTGGTACAAAAAATTAATTAGGAAAAGTAATCAGCGATTTAGATTCTGCAAACAAATATATTGATGCAAAAATTTTCCTTTTTGAAAATTTTATTTTTCGCGATATTTTTTGCAACTAGCCACCAAACTTTGTTGTCTGAAATGTGTATTCTAGCCCCTAGATTATAAATTAAAAAAACGCACGTAAAGAATTGCAAAATAATAGCGGAATTTGAAAAAAAGACTTTATGGTACAAAAATTTAATCCCTAGGTTATATATTTATTTATTTATTTATTTATTTATTTATTTATTTATTTTTTTATTTATTTATTTATTTATTTATTTATTTATTTATTTATTTATTTATTTATTTATTTATTTATTTATTTATTTATTTATTTATTTATTTATTTATTTATTTATTTATTTATTTATTTATTTATTTATTTATTTATTTATTTATTTATTTATTTATTTATTTATTTATTTATTTATTTATTTATTTATTTATTTATTTATTTATTTATTTATTTATTTATTTATTTATTTATTT